>JAACJT020018323.1:26485-40688 GCA_009936485.2 Gymnarchus niloticus | reverse complement strand
GTGTTCATTTCACCTGCCCTGTGTCCATTTCAGATACACTGTGTTCACTTCACCTGCCCTGTGTTCATTTCAGATACACTGTGTTCATTTCACCTGCCTTGTGTCATTTCAGATACATTGTGTTAATTTCACTTGCCCTGTGTTCATTTCAGATACACTGTGTTCATTTCACCTGCCCTGTGTCATTTCAGATACATTGTGTTAATTTCACTTGCCCTGTGTTCATTTCAGATACACTGTGTTCATTTCACCTGCCCTGTGTCATTTCAGATACATTGTGTTAATTTCACTTGCCCTGTGTTCATTTCAGATACACTGTGTTAATTTCACCTGTCCTGTATTTATTTCACCTACACTATGCTCATCTCACCTGCTTCTGGATGTAGAGCTCTCTGTCCTGACTTCTAAAACGTGGACTCTGCCACAGATTCTGGGCTCCAGACGGGAGCGGGTGGACAGGGGCCTAAAGCTGTTCGGCCAGCTTATCAACAACAAAGTGTTCCTACTGTGCTTCATCCGCACACTGGAGTCTCAGCGTGGCTTCTCCATGCGTGACCGCGGCAGCGTTGCCTCTCTCATCATGACCGTGCTGCAGAGTAAGCTGGAGTACGCCACTGATGTGCTGAAGCAGCTGCTCTCTGACCTCATCCACAAGAACCTGGAGAGTAAGAACCACCCAAAGTTACTGTTGCGCAGGTAGGAGCACCTGGGGGCATCTGCGTGGGAGGGGCCGTGCAGGTAGGAGCACCTGGGGGCATCTGTGTGGGAGGGGCCGTGCAGGTAGGAGCACCTGGGGGCATCTGTGTGGGAGGGGCCGTGCAGGTAGGAGCACCCTCGGGGCAGCCGTATGGGAGGGGCCATGCAGGTCAGAGCACCTGGGGACATCTGTGTGGGAGGGGCCGTGCGGGTAGGAGCACCCTCCGGGCATCCGTGTGGGAGGGGCCGTGCGGGTAGGAGCACCCTCCGGGCATCTGTGTGGTAGGGGCCATGCATGTATGAGCACCGTGAGTGCAGATAGAGCTCTGTATGATTGTGTTGTGTGTGTGTGTGTGTGTTGTGTGTTTCTGTGAGGCCTGGCAGTGCGGTATGCTAAGCCAGTGAACTGTCACTTTCTTCCGAGAAGTACAGTTTTCCCTTGCTCTGCACTTTGTGTTCCCTCCCTCCTGCAGGAACCCAGAAGGAGGTCACATTTGTTACCTCCCTAGCTGCCGTTCCAGTGCTGGACTTTTGACTTAAACACCCCCCTCCAGAAACACGGCAGGATTAATTCACATCTTATTGGCTCTTCCACCTCTGTTACTCCTGATGTGTTTTAATGGATGTGATGCCATTGAAAACTCTAATTTTGTATTGACATGATGAGGCACTTGTTAACATACACTTACAATGGGGAGGTCTTTTGTGGTGGAGGCTGCAGCTCAGTGAGGTAACTTCTCTCATCGCTGAACATATTGTGGTTCTGGCACCAGAGCCCTAGAGGCTGCTGCCGCCCTCGACCGTCCATCTGGCCTGACCACACCCGAGCTGCAGAGATCAGGCCAAACTCACTGCCCACCAAACCCACCTGTCACCCCTTCCCCCGACACGTTGCAGGACATTGTATGGGGGCACGCGGCCAATTTCCTGCCTTACGCAGATACACACACAGATTGTCCTAAAAGGACGTGACACTGAGGTAGAAGGGCTATCATTAAAATTCCTGTTCCAAAAGTCTGGCACTTAAAGGCACGGTTGTGAAGTATCACTCATGAAGGCCTCATCATAAAGCAAAGTTTATGAGGCAGAATTGATTAATCG
This sequence comes from Gymnarchus niloticus, assembly GCA_009936485.2. Classification (NCBI taxonomy): domain Eukaryota; kingdom Metazoa; phylum Chordata; class Actinopteri; order Osteoglossiformes; family Gymnarchidae; genus Gymnarchus; species Gymnarchus niloticus. The sequence goes on along the minus strand of JAACJT020018323.1, from coordinate 38,891 downwards.
GCATGGAGCTCTGTTTATAGAGCCATGTTCATGGAGCACTCATGAAGCCCATCGCCCATCGAGTTACTCAAAGGAACTGAAGAATCTTTAGTTGAGGTTCTTCTGGGACTTTAGCATGCGTGTATATTTAGCCACATCTTCGCTTCGTCTCCTGGAAGCCACGTGACTGCATGTGTTACTTCAGCTGCCGTGTGAGAAGTAAGGGCATTTACGTGAAGGATGTAAATGAGTCAGCCATGCCTGAGAGACGTGAAGATTGGAAGCACTTTAATTAGCCCCTGCCACGCGAGCTGCAGCCATGCTGCATGGTCTCACTCTGCTGCAGAAGCGTCACTGAATGAGGAGGAACTAAGTGCTGCCCCTCTTTGCTCTGTAGATCCAAGCTCAGCTGCAGTCGCTCTGGGGAGGAGCACCAAGTGTGTGTATTCCTCTACATTCTGCATGGCTGCCTGTCCATTTTAACCCCTTTCGTAAAAAAATGTCCAGATACTGAAATGATGAAAGAGACGGGGAGTTTTGCGTGAACGTGACCACAGGGGCTGTGAAAGGAGAGGAAGTGAAGAGATGCTGTGGGGTTTCTCTGGCCGTGGCTTCTCTTACAAAAGTAATTCATACAGTACGTAATAATAAGCAAGATGTTTTTATACTTTCAGCTAAAAAAGGGAGAAGAGTAATCTTTTCAAGGATTGCCTCCATTTTTGTCATTGACTGCCCCTTGATAAAGTTCTGTAATGTAATAGAATTTGCACTTACCTACTGCTCCTTGGTCAGTTTTGACTGTAAATCTATTCTAGGAGGTTAACTTTGCTGTGTAAGATGTATAGTTCATGATCCAATGCAAGCCTTCACTTGTTACACCTCCTAACTGGACGTTCAGCCCAGCTTCATCACTGATGTTTGCTTTGAATTGTTTCAGCTTCGCTGTACATGACTTTGGACAAAAGTGTCTGATACAGTAAATAGATTAATATAAATGTGAGAAGCGTGTGAACATCTAAGCAATGTTTTTCGACCGTTCCTACAATGTCTCCACAAAGACGCACGGACGCATGCATTCTCGTACAAATCGAGCGCTACCCACTCGGCCTTCCCCACCCCAGCAGCGTTCGGCAGAAGCAACGTTGTCACGTGGGCTTGTGTGCTTTACAGGTCCATCGATACTGGTGCTCCTGACGACAGGGAGCTGTCAGCTTCATTACAGCCCCCGTCAAAGAGAGAATCACACAGTGTTACAAGATATATGGGCTGCGATTTGCTCTGTATCGCATTTATACTGAGTGCATGTTGCCTGGACGTTCAAGATCACTGTGTGTCTTACGGGGAAAACGCTTGGACAGTACGCAACAGCAAGAACACAGGCAGCTGGGGGAATACTTTATTCTGCTGTATAGTAATTTTGTGCAATGTTAGAAACAAGAGTGTTTTCAGTATCAAGAAAAGAACATACATAAAGAGGAGGGTGCCGGTAAGAGCCAGACATTTACACATTTGTTGATCACACAGGTGATGTAAATTTGCCTTTAACAGTATTTGTGCTCTGCTTGAAGTCATGTTTGATGCATAGTGTCCTTCTTTGTGTTGGAGTGATGTAGAGTACCTGTGGGTGCAGAATTTCTATTATTCTCGTGTACAGAATGCACTTGGAGGGTGATGTGGAGGCTGGGCTTGTATTTGTGGTATTGTTGCTCTTAGGTTGTAGATTTGAGTATTGCTGGAAGAACCGAAGTGCCTCTCCGTGTGTGAAGTTCCCTCTTGGTGCTAAGATTTCCTCTTAGGGGTGAAATGGGGTCTCTGCCCATATTGTGTGCCCTGTGGCGGACTGACACCCCATCCAGGGTGCCCCCAGCCTTGTGCCCTGTGATGGACTGGCACCCTGTCCAGGGTGTACCCCAGCCTTATGCCCCGTGATGGACTGACACCCCATCCAGGGTGCCCCCAGCCTTGTGCCCTGTGATGGACTGACACCCCATCCAGGGTGCCCCCAGCCTTGTGCCCTGTGATGGACTGACACCCCATCCAGGGTGCCCCCAGCCTTGTGTCCTGTGATGGACTGGGCAAGACTCTAAGACTGTGTTGTATAAGCAAGTATGGAAAATGAATGGATGTGTATAAGAACTGTCAAAGCTTTTCCTGATTATGTTTGGCTGTTTTTCCAGGACGGAATCTGTTGCGGAGAAAATGCTGACAAACTGGTTCACCTTCCTGCTTTACAAATTTCTGAAGGTAAAGGTTTTATTCCTCCCCCCCCCCATATTGCATCTTACAGTTTATGTACAGTTCTTTTCTCATTTTCTCAGCCTTGTGCCTTGGACTCTATTCCTGTGTTTTATATGCTAGGAGTGTCTTCAGGGTGTGTCTTTGCCCTACGATTAATATGACCATGTGTCTAAAAAAGCATGTGTAGGTATTGCATGCGTGTGTGTGTGTGTGTGTGTGTGTGTTTGTGTGTACCATGTTTATTTTACATTGTGTAGACAACGTGTCCCCAGGAGGTAATAAATAGCTGACATTTTTAACTTGTGGGGACAATTGTCATATTTCCACAAGCTAAAACTCAATTTTATAAAAATCTGAATGCAATCAAAAAGCCAAAAGAGCCAAAAGTCTTGTATTTTGCTAAGGTTGGGGTTAGGGTTAAGCCATAGAAATGCATGGAAGGTCCTCACAAGGTTAGAAATACAATTGTGTGTGTGTGTGTGTGTGTGTGTGCGTGACGTTGGATTGGCTGCGATCATAAAACAAACCAAAAGAAAAACCTCCACACCTGATCTGAAAGTGATATTCGGTCCTTATTGGATTTCTCTGTTATGAACGCAGTGTGCTGTTGTATCTTGATCAACGCGTTAATGACCATTTCCTGTTGTTCTGGCGGCCGGCTGGAGGTAACACAAGAGGCACTGACAGGTGTCGGTTCTGCGTACTCCTGAGACAGTGCTGCCAGAAGTGGAAGTAAAAGACGCAGTTTGGATTTCTGGGTGGAGGCCAGATGACGATAGCTTGACTGCGCCTTTGTTTGTCCCCCCCAGGAGTGTGCCGGTGAGCCTCTGTTCTCTCTGTTCTGCGCCATCAAGCAGCAGATGGAGAAAGGGCCCATCGATGCTGTGACTGGGGAGGCTCGCTACTCCCTCAGCGAGGACAAACTCATACGCCAGCAGATTGACTACAAGACATCGGTAAGTGCAGACCTCCACGGCTGACAGGCTAAGGTGCCAGACAGCAGTCGGGTTGGCTTGGCAGGCTGTCTGTCTTAGACTCCTGTGCCAATAAGAATGGACCCAATCAAAGACTCTGCCCATGGAGTACATAAGCTGAGGCTCTGAGACATGAGTGTAAGAGACAGCATTCCTAAGTCGAAATCAGGGTCACATCTCAGCACACATAAGATGACTGTTTGATGGATGGAATCATATGCTGCGTGTCTTTAAGACTTTTGTGTTCTACACTGGTTATTGTAAGGCCCTATTAAAATATTTAGTATGACCAGCACTGTATGTTTATTGACAAAACACTCAGAAGACCAGCGTGGTGTCATGGAATTCGCACAGAGCTCTGCTGTGGCGATAAGAGCAGAGGGGTCACTCTGTTTACGTTATTCGGTATGTATAGCAGTATTCACGGCGGAGCCATGACTGTTACAGCTGTGTGTTAAAATCGGGTGATGTTGCGACAGGAACTCCACGTGTGGGTTACAGTACTCCACACAGCTGAGTGGCTACAAGATAAGCGGAAAGGATTAACTGCCAGCATTATGAACAAATTGTATGAATGCATAACCGTACGACTCTTTCGATATGTAAGCGTAATTACATAACATGAGTGTCTGATATACAGTTTGAATTCTGCGGGGAAATGTCTGAAATGTCTATAAATCAACAGTAGCAACAGCAGTCCGGCACGTTATTACTATAATGAAACATCAGGCTTTACCGAAATAACCAGAGAGTGTAATTGCTTCATTCGTGAATACTTAGATTGTCTGATAGACCGCTTACTTGCAGCTCCGTACTACTTAAATTCCACCCATGCGTCTTCCAGTATGAGCTCCTGTTGACGTTGCGTTGAGTCAAACCCCTCCCTCCACAAACACAGACTTCCATATAGTTTCCACAGCCCATTTGCTATTGATAACTAAGAAGCCCACATAGTTGAGTCCGTTTACAAATGGATATTCAGTGTCACCAGTTCAAATTTACAACAGCTTTGTGTCTTGTTTGTGTACCTGCTGGTCGGAGTTAAGGTGTTGTAAAATCTGTGGGAGGTGGCTTTGCCATGCTCTGTCAATCTTATTCTCCACTTCGCCGGTTCACTGTGAGAAACTGGCAGGAAATGACTCAGTAGATCATTAGAAGAAGACATTTTTCATATTTATGAGTATTACCTGTTATATTTTAGTGTGTGGCCCACCATATACCGGCCAGGTGATTAATGTCACCTATTTGAGCTTTTTCCCATCCCTTTTGAAATGGTAGTTTATTTTTCTTCTCATTCCTCCATGAGGAGTGAAATAATACTCTGGGTCCATTGGAAGTTCTGTGTGTCTCATGATTGTGTGAGTTGGGCCACTCGGTCCTGTTGTTGAATTCAATAAGGCAGTGACTGGCGGCACAAGGCAATTCCCCTCATCATGGGCTTTAATTTCCCTCATGACTGTTCACAGCCCTCTGGACACAAGCCTAGTTCCCTTATTTTCTGCTACTTTAAATCTGCCATTTTGCTTTTTAGTGTTGACTGTGCTGGTTCAATGTTTAGCACCGTGGCCTCGCACCTCTTGGGGTTGGGAGTTCAAACCCACCTCCGGCTCTGTGTGCGTGGACTTTACATGTTCTCCCGTGCTTTGTGGGTTTCCTCCGCATACTCTGGTTCCCTCTCTCAGTCCAAAGGCATGCAGTGAAAGCTAAAATGTCCATAGTATGTGAGGGTCTGTTCCCTATGATGGGTTGACACCTTATCCAGGGTGTCCCCCACTTTGTGCCCTAAGGCTGCCAGGGATAGGCCCCAGGCCACCAGCGAGCCTGACTAGTATTGAGTGGCTTGGAAAATGGATGGATGGACGTTAGCTGACAGAGGTTGTTTTTTTGGACAAATAACATTCACTATAGGTCACCAAAAGCAGCTGTGTAGTTTAGCATGACTTTGTATTCTACAACAATATGGCCATTGTTTGTATATTTGTTTGATCCCTCAAGACTGTTCCTGTTACTCAGTTTTCACTGACCTGGTTTCAATTTCTGTACATTCCGAAAACGAAATTTACGTCATGTGACTGGACCCAGTGCTCATTGGTTGCATATACCCTGCAGGTGTTGAGCTGCATCCATCCAGACAATATGAAGAATCCTGAGGTCCAGGTTAAGGTGCTGAACTGTGATTCCATCAGTCAGGTGAAAGAGAAGATACTTGATGCCATCTACAAGAATGTGCCCTACTCACACAGACTGAAGTCGTCAGACATGGATCTCGGTAAGGGCCAGGAAATCTATAGCGTCTCTTTATGTTCATCCCAAACAGAACCTTAGCAACGATGACCCACAGACAAGCCAAGAGATTAGCAGAACACCAGAGAATGCCTGATATTCCTGCTCCAGTCTTCATGTAGGTGAACCAGATTTCAGAGGCTGGACAGTACACTGTCTTCAGTTTCCACTGAGATCTTAACTGTCCGCGATGGGCAATTTGCACAATTTTTGATGTCTTTCTTTATTCTTGTTGTCCAAGAATTAATAATTAAAACGTACATATAAACATAAAAGCTATAGAATGATACATTTGCAGGGGAATTAACTTTTTTAACTTTAGTAGTTAAAGCAATCAATTAAAGATTGTTAATAACAATGAAACACTTTCATTCAATAAAGGCAGAGGCTGGCATGAGTGCTCAGTGGGTAGCACTGTAGTCTCACACCTGTAGGCTTGGGGGTACAAATCCCCAAACCCTTTGTGTGTGTGTGTGTGTGTGTGTGTGTGTGTGTTGGTCTCCTCCTTCTTTGTTCTGCAGTCCAAAGACATGCAGTTAGGTGACCCGACATCTCTAAACTGTCCAGGCATCTTTAACTGTGTCTGTGGGTCTGTCACCTGTAATGGATTAAAGTCCCAATCGATGTGTTGCCCTGCCTGGAACCTGATATTATTGATTTTTGTTAATTACATAGTGTATTTATTTAGGACATTACATGTATCCATCTTCAGCTATACATTTGTTTTAAATGTCAATAAAAAATATAGCTATAACTAGTTTCCTCAGCTATATCTGATTTTAAACTGATGATTAATTTAGCAAGAGCAAAATTCCGGTCAGGTCCCACTGTTAGTATGCCGTTTTCTTACACGCCAATGTAATATCCCTAGCAAATGCATACATTCATACGTTTGCTGTTTTACCATCAACTCTTGAAGCTATGCTCACCCATCTTCAGTTCGGTTAAGCCCCCATAATGAATTCATTTCTCCATCCTGCTTTGACCCCTCCTCACCGCAGTCACCCCTACTGTGCTGTCATCACCCATCCTGTTCGGCAGTAACCCCCTTTGCCTACAAGCTTGCCGTCTGCAGATTAGAGACAAGGGAAAGGCCTTGTTATTGGAACGGGGGACCTTGGCTTGCTCGCTTTCCCCTCTCCTCCGTACCGTGCTGCTACTGGAGTTCATTTGCATGTAAATGGGGAGATACTGTGTGCAGAGAGAAAAGCGAAAGAATGCTCTCCCCGAATCCCTGGTGCTGAAGTCACTGTCACCTGGAAGCTGCTCTTATCATTAACTGCATGATTGTTTGTGCTTCCATTGATAAGAATGGGAACGGACACTGGGTAATTGGAAAGAGAGGGTTCATAAACAAACATCACTTTTTTGCAATACATTAATACATTTCCATACATGAATATATTTTGTGGCTAAAATTGATTCTGCTTTCTTCTGCACCTTATGCAATATCTCCTGTGTAAACTATATATATATATATTTGTGTATATATATATATATTTTGTTTTTATGACTGTGAGCCTAACTACATAGCTGGAGATGGCCTTTCTCAAGGGGAAGCAGTGTGACAAATGTCCAGATTGTGTTCCGTTTCCGTGGCAATGCAACAGTTAGCTCAGCGAGCCGTGGTCCAGGATGGATGGGCCCAGAGCGGAGGAAGTGGGTCAGTTCTGACTGAAATAACGACCCATAGAGTGGGAGATAAATTTAATCCTACTCAGCAGCCACTGAATGCCCTTCTCTGAGTGGAGTTTCTCGTTTTTTCTGCGTCTGCGCATTTCTGTGTTAAGGTGCTTTTTCTGGTGTCCCAAAGGGTATCACTCGGAATGGCCTTGACACGAATGTGTTTTGAACTGTTATATGAGTCTCACACCGCTGCATCACACTCCAGAGTGGAGACAAGGCAGAGGACTGCGAGTCCTTCTGCAGGATGAAGACTCCACCACAAAGATTGAGAGTGACTGGAAGAGACTCAACACATTGGCTCACTACCAGGTAAACTCACCCTGCAACCACCGGTGAGAGACTCACCAGCTGCTAAACTCATACTTAAGACTCAGGACAATATCTACTCTGAACAACGAAACCAAGCTGCAGGCGTTATGATCTATTCGAACAAATCTATAACAGAACAAACAGGATTCGTGTTTTTTTGGTGCAATACTCTTAAAAATTGTACAACTTGCTTTGAGTATTTTTAAGCGTTCTAAATCTTGCTTGTAATGAGCTCTTGTTTTTTTCTTGTCTTGTGTTCAGTGTAATGACGATTAGATAACATGCAATCCAGGCGGCACAGGCAAAATCGAGGTTCATTTTCAGCTGCCTTCTGTAATAATCACACATTTTTTTCTCCTTCGTCTATTTTTGCAATTTCTTTAAAATATTCTTCCACAGTTGTATAACTAATTGCTTGTCCTCTGGAGTACAAATATGTCTTCGCGTCTACACAAAGAATTAAAATGCTTTATAATGATCAGGAGATATTGCACATTGCTAGAGTGTCACAGATATCTTTGATAGATAAACCTGAAATCTAGGTTCGCTTCTGCCATAACCTGGCATTTGCATATATTCAAATAACCATTGTCATTCTGTACCAGCGGTCACTGATATTTATTACAGAACTGACTGTGATGTTTATGAATTCCACGTTCCAGGGAGACTTTTTTTGTTTTGACATCTGAGTAATTCCTTCAACTACATGATTATCGTGATTACATAACCAGGCTGATCAGATGGTTATCGGGGAAAGCTTTCGGTCGGACATCAGGGGCATGCTGAGCATGGTAGATGAATCAGGATGATAAACGTGATTATGTTCATTTCCAGGCTTATGTTCCTCCGAGCCTCGTGAATGTGCTTTAAGTGTACTGAAACATTTCAGACATCATTGCTGTTTCCCTTCTCTATCTTCTTCAGTCATCTCTGTCAATGCCACAGTTCCTAAGCACTGCTGCTTTTCAGCATGTTGCCACTGCTGTGGGCATCCATGAGTATGTGGGATTAAGAACCCCCACCCCACCCCCACCCAGGTACCCAGAAGACAGGTGGCAGTGTGGGGGAAGCCACTGCTTGAACACCTGAGGCAAGCAGCCTAGCTGCAAGAATAGGAAGATCAAATGTTTGCCGCCTGTGTTAGCTGAGGCTAAAAACTTTGTCACACCTGCGTTTACACGTAGAGTTCTCGCACACACAATTTCGCCTACACATGTATGGCGGTGCGGGGACATGCTAATTCACACACACACACGTCCCCTCTCGGAAACGCCTGCTCCGCGCTCCTAGCCCATCTGGACAGCATGTCAGCCTTCCAGACGCGGCGGTAGATCGTAGCGGTTGTAGCCATTTATCCGCGAGGCGCGCAAATCCGCTGTCACTCTGGCAGAGACAGGGCAGTGGATTAGTGCTTGATTGGGCCGGGAGATGAGATAATGAACACAGAAGGTGATTCCTTTTCAGTCACAAAGGGTGAGTTTTCTTTAACCCGAACCACACAATCGACAGGTGGAGCCTCTTCACACTCTGGAGAACAAAGAGATCACAGGCCCACAGCAGTTTCTTCATCCCCTCTCCACTTCCATTTTATCAGGTCTAAACAGCTTTGGGCCTGCCGTCTCCGTCTAAATGAATTTACCTACACTCTGCACCCCTGCATTTTCCACAACTCAGGTGGCAAACAAGCACGCTGGTTTAGTCACTAATATCTTTGTATATTCATTTCTGTTTTTTTACAGGGCCACGTCTGAAAGTTTCATAAGCATCCACTTACTATCACTCCCGATCTGTTTAATTCCCAGTTTGTTTGTTTTTTTACTGAATTTGAACTACTTTGGTTTGAAACTCAGATGGAATTTAGGCACTCCACTTCCCTTGAGGACCTCCATGACTGGAGAATTGCTTCTGTTAATGATTTGGCTCCAGTAAGTAGATGCTGATCAGCCATAGGGTATGAAGTAGGTTACCATTAATAACATGTGCATTGCGTATCTCAGCTGGCCAAGCCTGCATTACAAGGCAGACCCTTAGGGGACATTTATGTAGCAACCAACCAAAAACCAACTCGTTGATTCAATGTCTTTGGTCCCGTCAACAGTTACATTGTCTAGATGAGCTAGACTCTAAAGTAGTCAGAAGTGAAACGTATAGCTCTGTGCTAACCGTTTAGCCACGTGCTGGTGCCATGAGAAAGGTAGTCAACCATTAATGAAACATTACTCTTCCTAGGTACCTGACAATGCCGTGGTGGCCCTTGTTCCCAAGCAGGTCACAGCCTACAACTCAGTCAACAATTCCACTATCTCCAGAAGTTCTGCCACCAAAAATGGTACTGGACGTAACTTGTCATCTGACTCTGTCTCTTCCCACCTTAACGTCTGTTTTCCTTTCCTTGTCTGAGTAACAAAAAAAAAACTCCCACTGCTATATTTTTTTTTTCCCACTGATTCGCTCCTCTCACTGATGATAATTTTCCCATTTTTTTTTTTTTTTTTTGCATTAAATGAATCTGGCAAGCCCATCCATTATGTGTTAATTTATTTTTTTAAACCCATTGTGTGTTCCTCTTCATGGGGTTCCTACTCAGTGCTTGTCTGAAAGCTTTAACTCAACTTTCCTAAAAATAAGATAAACTCTAACTGCATTGCTGTAGATAGACATTTTGAGTTTTATCTCTTTATTTGTTCTGGCTGCCCCACTGCGTGTGTCCAGAAGCCATTGTTATCTTCATAAAATAGATATTTCCAGATTTGACAATTTGCCGTTCTTGTTGAGTGTGTAATAGGGTTAGTTTGAGGGAAACAAGACCCTCATATATATAAGCAGTATATCAACCAACAGCCATATACTGAGTGTTTGGAAAGGTTATATCCTTAAATCAGAAACTAACACATAAGCAACACATCACGGCCTCTAGTTTTTGCTGCAGATTTGTGTTTATTTAGAGGTAATTGCAAATGTTTATGGGATGCTTTAAATTCAAGAGCTTACTACAGTTGATTTACAGTTTATCTGAAAAAAAAAATGATAATGATATGACTTTGAGTTGCCGTAACATTCCAGCTAGCAATATAAATTCTGCACTCAATGAATGTGACAGATAAGTACGTATCTAATATAACCACTGGACGGAATGTCATTCTTTCACACATAGTGAAAATGTCCAAATGTCCAATTAATCCTAAAGTGTTACAATGTTCGCGAAATGCCCAGCTAGCAGAGCTCTATTCTATCTTACATACAGTAACTGTACAGAGCATTGCGTTGTTGATTGCATCCAAACAGAGGCACCTTAGTCATGCTTGTGGAGAAATTGGGTACTTCTCATGTATCCCAACACACGTCTATTGATGATGGGACAAATGAGGGTTTCAGAACTCGGGGTACTAGTTCTGGATAATCCCAGCCTCCACAGCTTTTGAAGCCTCATTTAGCAGCAGCATTGACTGGTTATTCTGGGATACTCCCAGCCACTATGGGTTTTGAAGCCTCAGTTAGTGTCAGCGTTGATCGGTTGGTTTGGGAAACTCCCCACCCATCACAGATTTTGAAACCTCACTTGTCCCATCACAAATGTATATACAGAGCCAGTTCCTGGGTCAGAGTGCAGGGTTAGCGAGCCCCCAGCACACCTGTTAAGGGCCTTGCTCAAGGGCCAAACAGTGGTATAATTAGCTTGCTGGCCACAGGATTCTAACCTATGACCATCCATCCATAAGCACCAATCCCTGTTTCACTGAGATGCACACCATGTTTCATGCTGTTATTAATATTCTTTCCCGTTGCCTAGCATTATATGCTCAGAAGCCATCCTCTTTGATGGAAGATCGAATTTATTCATTTTTTATGTTTTTATGTTCACAGTGGTTTAAATATCTATTAAGCATTTTATAACACAGCAAGCATTTGACTATAATGAATGTAGTCAATCAGTCTAATAAAACCTTTATATAAATCCCTAGGTGCCTCATATAGTTTTGCAACAGACACTAGTAACCAGTGTTGTATATACAGTTAACATCTACACAGTATTTGCATTTTTAAATCAAAACAGAACACGGGTACAAAATGATATTTGGCAAATACTTTCAGTAACCAGTCATGTTTAAAGATTGCATAGGATTATTATTTATGTATTTAATAAACATTGCATGGGTTTGAGCACTATGATGGACTGGCATCCCTTCCAGGATGTACCCCAGCCTTGTGCCCTGTGCTGTATGGAATAGACTCCAGGTCTCCCCGCAACCCTTACTGGGATGGATGGATGGATGGATGGATGGATGGATGGATCGACTGACTGACTGACTGATTGATTGATTGATTGATTGATTGATTGATTGATTGATTATTGCCCCTCACTACATTCACAACATACAACAGTTTCTTGGGTTTTATGGATTCAGTAAATTTTGTATGGGTCTGCTAACACTCCTGACTATATTCACAACAAAAGAGTTTCTAGGAATTTATGGATTCAGTAAATACCATATGGGTTTGATGGTGCCCCTGCCTATACTCACAACATAAAGCAGTTTTTTTTTTTTTTTTACATTTTATGGGTTCATAAATATTGTATGGGTTTGATGATACCCCTGTCTCTATTCATAACATTGAATAGAGTCTTGCACTTTTTGGCTTTAATAAATACTGTATGGGTTTGATGATACCCCTGTCTCTATTCATAACATTGAATAGAGTCTTGCCTTTTTTGGCTTTAATAAATACTGTATGGGTTTGATGATACCCCTGTCTCTATTCATAACATTCAATAGAGTCTTGCCTTTTTTGGCTTTAATAAATACTGTATGGGTTTGATGATACCCCTGTCTCTATTCATAACATTCAATAGAGTCTTGCCTTTTTTGGCTTTAATAAATACTGTATGGGTTTGATGATACCCCTGTCTCTATTCATAACATTCAATAGAGTCTTGC
>JAACJT020018323.1:6084-26385 GCA_009936485.2 Gymnarchus niloticus | reverse complement strand
CTTTTTTGGCTTTAATAAATACTGTATGGGTTTGATGATACCCCTGTCTCTATTCATAACATTCAATAGAGTCTTGCACTTTTTTGGCTTTAATAAATACTGTATGGGTTTGATGATACCCCTGTCTCTATTCATAACATTCAATAGAGTCTTGCACTTTTTGGCTTTAATAAATACTGTATGGGTTTGATGATGCTCCTGGCTGTACTTGTGATATACAACAGCCCTCCACCTTCCTTAGTCATTATTTCAGTAATACCTCGCACTATGTTTGCACTATGAGTTTACCTGTTAAGGGTAATGGTGTCACTGTAATGTTTTGATGATTTCCCTAATTATAATTACAAGACAAATCTGCCTGTTGAATGAACACAGCATGGGTCTTCATTTTAACGATGCCTCTGTGTTGTTTTACTGCTCATCAGAGACCATGACCAAGTGTACAGGAAGCCCTGATAGTCTGCGCTCTCGCACTCTCATGCTTACACCCGACCTGGAGTGTGGCGTCAAGGTTTGGCACCTAGTGAAGAACCACGAGCACGGAGACCAGAAGGAGGGGGACCGTGGTAGCAAGATGGTGTCTGAGATCTACTTGACAAGGCTGCTGGCCACCAAGGTGATTTTACTTGTACTTGTTGAGTTGTTTGGGTATGCTTCTTCTGACTTTCCTTATAGACTAATGCCTTTTAATGGTGTTGGGACAACTGAGGATTCATAACCCATTATGGGTGGGAGTATCCTGAATGACTAATCAATGCTGGCAATTTTGCATTATTACGAATCCTTTTCATTTCCCCATCAGTATTAAAACATACATGGGGGAACATCCCATGTCGGGGTGAAGGCCCTCAAGAGGCTCTCCACATTTCCGTGTTTCCTACCTCCACTGAAACGGGCCATAGTCAGTGAAAATCCTAAATGTCTGTTCAAGGAAGTAGTAGTCCAGCTCCCGGACAACCCAGAGGATGACTAGGGCCTCGCATTCCACGTTAACATGCCTCTGGTCCACAGAGAAGAAGTACACCGTGGGAGTTCTTCCGCCATCATGCTCTCAGGTCAGGACAGCTCCAAGGCTGCCCTCTCACACATCTGTATGCAGGGAAACGGGCAGATAAAAATACGATGTTTGGAGGACAGTGTCGGTGGTAAGCGCCTCCTAGAACCTCTGGAAGGCTTCCTCTGTCTCATGGGTCCAGTGAACCTTCTCTGGCTGGCTTTTTTTAACCAGTTCCGAGAGGGAGGCAGCTATGGAGGAGAATTATGGCACAAAGCAGCAATATTATCCCACCAATCCCAAAAAAGCCCATACCTATTTATGGTGGTGGGGCAGGGATAATCGCCAGTAGCTTGGACATTTCTTTCCTGAGGTCTAAACAGCCCCCACCCGAACAAGAACCCCATGTACTGGGCCTCTGGGGGTCCAAGATGGCATTTGGCAGGATTTGCGGTCAGGCCCGACTGACGGATGGCACCCAGCACCCTGTGTAGCCAAACAATATGTTCTTTCCAACATTCAGAATGTACTACCACGTTATCTAGGTAGGCAGTCACATAGGCCTGGTGCAGCTGCCGGATAATAGCCATCATCCTCTAGAAAGTAGCGAGGGCCCTGTGAACACCAAAAGGGAGAACTCGGTATTGCCAGTGGCCCCCAGGGATGCAAAAGGATGTACCTTTAGCATCAAAGGGTAAGAGGTACCCGCTAGCACATTTTTGTGAGGTCCAAGGTGATAATGTACTGCCCTTTACCTAGCCATTCAACCAGCTTGTCCACTTAAAGGAGGGATTTGCTGTCAATCTTGGACACCTCATTCAGTCAACTGGCCTGGACCAGGGCCTCTGGGATTCCTCAATGATGCCAAGCTGCCTCATCTTCTGGACCTCGTGGTCCACTGCCTCCCTACAGGCCTCCATGATCCAGTAGGAACATTAGCAGATAATGACCCTTGGGTTCAGTGACAATGTGGTGTCGGATGACTTGTGTCTGGCCTGGTGTGTAGAGAAGACGTCCAGGTTTTCATAGACCAGGCCATGTAGGTTTCAGAGCCATGCAGGGGCCAGGTCTGGCCCATAATTAGGCTGCTCTCCAGGTCCTACAGCCAAGACGGACACCAGGGGGATGAGTTCCACCCACCTATTTAAAAGGTTGATGTGGTACAGTATTTGTGGTCTTCCTGACGGCAATCTGGCTGCCACACTCTGTAGTTGAAAGGGCCTACCTTCTCCATCACAAAGAGTCCCTATCACTTAGTCAGGAACTTACAGAAGTTGGAGGGGATCAACACCAGGGCCTGGTCACCCAGGGCAAACTCATGTGTCTGGACAGGATGGTCGTACGCCTGGACCTGTTCCTGCTAGGCCTGACGTATATGTTCCCCGACAAGGGGGTGGACCTTTTTGACTTGGTCCCACACCTCCCATACCATACATTTAAAATAAATGTCCAATACAGGGATGGTTGTTGCTCCCACACACCTTGGGGTCCCCGGACGGATATGGTAGCATCTTGGGGGAGGCTGCTGTCCCCGTGCACACATGTGATTGGCACTTGACTCTTGGAATGGACACTGACACTCCACCTACCGGGCATGGCTCGAACGACCCCGGGGGAAGAGATCCAGGGCAAGACAGTCAGTCAGTCTGAAAAGGGGCAAAAACAGGGTTATCCGACCACTTGTTGCTCCCCTCCTTCTCGGAATTCCCGTCCATTTCAAATGGGCGGACTTCTGGGGATGCCGCCTGCAATTGGTGTATCCTCTCCACCCACTCTGCTGGCGAGGCGGCGGTATGCCATGCAGCAGGGTACTGATGCGTCTCCATAGAGGGCTTGGACACATTTCACTGTCCCTGACACCCATATAAATATGTCTGATTTTCTCCGTGTTTTGCAGCTTGATGTTGAATTTGGTCAGATCTTTTTGTCAGCACTGGTAGAATATCAACGGAGTCTAAGAGAAAAAAATATGATACCAGTATTTTTAATCTTTTTTTTTTTTGGTATGCAAAATATAATCAAATGTGCAATCATTGGGTGTGAAATGTAATTATCATCCCAAGGCAAATCGGCTTAATTAAGGGTCATTTAGGGTCAACTCTTTAAATACTTCAGTAAACAATTAGGGCTGATTTGGGCCATCTGTCCTTAGTATAAATTTTACCAGCTTAAAGCCTTATGATGAAGAGTTGAACAACGAACCTATCAGTGTAGAATGGTCACTGAATGGCTAAAAAAAAAACCTAAAATAAACCAACTGAATGGCCTAGTACTGGCATAAACCCCACTGAGATGTTGAGTGGGGTGTCAGAGATGATCATGCTGGGTTAAAGCAGCCCCGCTGGAACAAGGGGCCCGAATTTCCTCCGTGGCTTTGTTAGACCCTGGCCAACAGCCACATTTGCGCTCATTGCAGTTAAAGATGGCACAACCAGTTACTGACTGTGGCGGGGTCAATTACTTATTCACACAGCTACTTGGTGGCATGTGGTATTTGCTACTTAAATAATTAAATTACCATTTAATTATTTTTTTTTACTATTACTTTATTCATCCAGTGGTAGTTTTTGGTTGCGGATCGGATGCCAAAATCAGCCTATCACATTTACGTGCCTGTTGTCACCCATAGGTCAGCCTGTGACTATCTGTTTGCTTGTTGATATACCTGTGGAAAAATAAGAAACTACCATTCCTCATAGTCACGAAACACACCTCACTGTTGAGTGTCTAATGAAAGTCGATTTATGATCTGCAGGGTAAAGATGTGCTCAGGATTAGGATTAGCTACCATAGTAGAATTATCAGTCTTGATGATTTTAGAGTTTTCAGTCAAATATGATTTCATTCACTATGCTTGTAGACCTTACTTCTCATCTTACTGGTTGCACATTCTAGATAGACTTTGTGTTTCTGTGAGGGATTACGCTCATTCATTACACATGGATTAGATTCAGCCCATCCAAAACTCATTGCGTAAAATCCAATTACACTCAGAGGCACAGACCCGGGCCTGTCCGGCTGCATGAAGAAGTAGATTGACTCCTGGTCAACAGCATATTAAAAGCAATCTGATGTGTGTGGGGGGGGGTTGCTTAAGAAAATTACATTTCATGGGTGAGTCACAGTCATATCCAACAGGTTTTACCATCAGCAGCCTGGGGTCAGCGTAGTAATGCTGTTTCCTGACTGAATTTGAACTCAGATTTGTTTGCTTTCCAGTGTATTTTTATTATTCTGTTTTATTTTAAAGCAATGTGTTGTTCGGAATCGGAATTTTGTCAGGCATGTTGAGATTTATTTTACCTTTCCACTTTTAACTTCAAGCCTAAGTATGTCCAACCGTAAGATACTTTGGATCGCCACTGAAGTCACCGCAGAAACGTAAACATAAGAACTAAAATTTGAAATCATAAGAATTTTTTTTACGCTCCTTTTTCACTCTGCTCGCACCACCTTTCACAAACATTAACTTCTCCCGTTCTGAGTGTAGTAATATGCTAGAATTACAAGATGGATAGACTACACAAAAACTAGAATAGCTTTTCCATGTCATTATACTTATGAGCCTTTGCAGCAAGGCAAATTCGGCTCCATCCGTGGGAAGCAAACATGACATAAACCTACAGTATCTACTGAGTCCCTGGTTCACATTTCAAGTAGTTTTACTCAACTCAGCAACACACCTGCTCAAGAGCCAAAAAGAAAAAAAAAAAACAAATCTTTTGATAATTACTGACTCTATACTTAGAAATGTGGGAGTAGAAGAACTGGCAACCAGAGTCAGCTGTGTCCCAGGGGCTGCAGCACCTGACATCAAGTCAAATGTGGAGTCACTGAATAAAAGGGAATGTAAATTAAAGGGATTTCTTCTTGCCAGGAAAGACACCCTAGTGAGATATGCTAGGAAGGTATTGCTTCTCTCTGTCTCGCTCAGCACGCTTCTCCAGGCTAACTGATGATAATAAGGACAAACCTTCATCTCCGTCTAATGCATTTGCTACATCATCAGATGATGCTGTGGGGAAGAAACCAACAGATGTGAAAAAGCAACAGCTGTTTGAATTTCTGAATATCAGAGGTGATACTTTATGTAGTGGTCCTACAATATGTTTTTGAAAGAATATAGTCAGAATATCAGTAATGTCACAAATAACCAGATTAATTTAAAACAAAAGTTTTCTATTCATCAAAGTGTCCTCTGTGTGCAGCAATGACAGCTCTGCAGACCTTAAACATTCTTGCTGTCAGTTTCTCGGGATAATCAGGCAAAGTTTCACCCCACACTTCCTGTACCACCTCCCGAAGGTGTGACTGTCATGTAGGACTCTTACAAAGCAGCTGTTCTCATGAAAACTCGATGGGATGCGTGATCTGGTGACTGTGCTGGCCAATCCACCAGAGATGCCATTACTGCTGACTGCTTGTACCCCAGATTGTTGCTGAACTTTAAGGTTTCTTCAGATCATTGTCCTGCTGCATGATGAAACTGGCACCAATCAATCCAAGTCCTCTGGGAAGGCGTGCCATTGTAATATAGAGCTGTAACCTTTTTGGACTCAGTCTCCCACCTTACCAGCACCAAAGCAGCCTGAATAGCTTGAGAAACTGACATTTGGATTGCCTAAGGTCTATGGAGTTTCCGTTGCTGTACGTGGAGGATGCCTGGTAGCTACTGTCATTCATGCGTATACTACAAAGCGTTTGAAGAAATGTCACGAAGTGTAAAACTACAAATACGACCACTGTATCCAAGCACCTTTTGAAAGCTTAGTCTGTTCAGGGTGTCAGCGAAGCCTGGAGTCTATTTCCAGCAGCAGAGGGCACAAGGCTGGGGTACAGTTTGGATGGGATGGCAGTCCATCACAGGACAACAAATAGCTGTACAAAAATACTGTAGCTACACAAAGTATAATAGTTAAATAAAGGCAGGGGTTGGGAGCATTTGGATGCTAGAATTGCACTGAGCAGGACTGTTGCTTTATAGCTGATATGTGTAAAGGACAAAGTAAAGTGCAGGGTATAACAAATTGCTGGATAATAGAAGAAAAATGCATGACACAAAGTACTTCACAAACAAGTATTGGATGATAGGCACTGAAAAAAGTACTATCAGAAAAATGGAGCGGTAAGCAGATACAAGAGTACGGCTCTTAATAGGTGATCCATAATAGATGTTTCACATATTAATTAACAGTATAATACAGTACTGTTGAAGCGCACTGTAAGGCGAGTGTGGAAATTCATTCAGGTGCTAAAGGGTGAATGGTCATCTACCATCAGCGGTGAGAGGAGAGATCAATGGCAGGTAGAAATCCATTTGGCAACAGCTCGGAAAGATGCAGGTCCTGAGTCTAGTTTATTGGACTCATATAGTCGTACATCTTTTGCCAGACGACAGCTGAGCGAACAGACAATGGCTAGTTTGAGTTGGGTCAGTGGGGAGAGCCCTCTGGAAGCAACAATCATTATTAATGTCCTCGATGTCTGGCAGTTGTACACCAATTATCTGTTTGGCTGGCTTGACAAGCCATTGCAGGGCTTTCCAATCAGGGGCATAACAACCAGTGTTCCGTCCTGTTATGCGCAAGGTCAGGATACCTTCAGTAGTGCAGCAGTAGTATAAATATGTCAGCCACTTTTGGGACAGGTGGGTTCTGTTTAACCGCCTTGGAAAATACTGGGACTTTTGTGCCTTTCTGACCAGGTACTAGGAATTGACAGACCGTGTGATGTCCTCATTAATGAGTACACTGAGGAAATTTGGACTCTCTACACCATACCTCAGTTTCTCTGGATGGGGAGGTCTTTTGGGCATCTGGATGGTCCAAATATCTATTACAAGTCCTATGAGTTTCTTGATGTTGAAGGTTAGCTTGTTGTCTAAGTGCCATCCAGCTATTTTCCTCACCTTCTCCTGGTATAATAATAATAATTAGTACTTTATTAATCCCTGTAGGGAAATTTGTAGTTTACGTGCCTTCCCATCTTCCTCTCTAAGATGAGAGCCAAGGGTAAATGGACCTGGCGACCTTTCGATCGCAGGCACAGACACCAAACCCTGCATCACCACCCAAAAAAAAAAATAGACTCAGACCAAACAGTAGCATCATCTGCTGATTTGGTGATAGTATTGGAGGTGGGACTGCAGTCATTAGTAAAGAGTGCATGGGGAAGAACAAGCTTAGACCATATCCCAGTAGAGCTCCTGTGCTGAGTGTTATGATGGAGGATGAGTGGGTTGCTGATGTTGGTCATGCTGTGGGTTCAAACCAGCCTTTCAAAGCATTTGATTATTATCAGTATTAGTGCAACAGGGCAACAGTTGTTTATAATGAGTGTTTTTTTTTTTAATTTAAGCAAGTGCCGTCTACTTCCTGGGGCAACGAGAGGTTAAAGGTACTGGTGAAAAATCATACACGAACCAATGACTGTGGTTAAGTACATGCTGTGGTGTACTGTTCAGCCCAGGAATTTTCTTCAGATTGATCCCATGCAGTGCATGTTCAACATCATGGGTGCACAGTGTTAGCACTTGATCATCTGCAGATCCTGTGGCCTTAGTGACTGGATCTTTGTTCTCACTGTTGAAGTGTGCATCAAATTTGTTAAGCTCATTCAAGAGGGGGCTGTTGCCTCCCTTGTAGACTGTGATGGACTTGGTACCTCGCCACATATGATGAGGTTGAGTGTTGTTGTCAAAGTGATCCTCAATATACCAGTTGTAGCTGCATTTTCAGCTCTGAGATGCTCTCCAACACTTCTAACATGGCCACTCTGTAGGCCTGAGCCTAACCAGATCTGAAAGCTGCATCCCATGCTTAGAGCAGGGAGCAGACCTCACTGTCCATCCAAGGTTTGTGACTGGAGAAAACCTAGATGTCCTTATAGAGTGTGACATTATATATGTGCCACTTTATATAAGATTGTATACCGGAGTTGTGCTCCTCAATATATGTGTGAGTCTCGTGACTGATAAGGTCTGCGATGTTGCTGTTTAGCCAGGCCTCTGTAATAATCATAGCTCAGCTGTTTCTTTTGTACAATGAACTTCTCAGCTGGATTTAATCACTTTTGTTGATTAACAACTGGAATAAGCTTGGCAGAGAGTGCTTTTCCATCCACCTCCTCCTCTGCCTGTGCTGTTTTCTCCCTGAGATGCTCATCAGGCTTGTGCTTCTCTTTACTAAAAGTGTGCTGAAAATATATTTCTCTAATATTGAGAAGTTCCTGGGGTCAATCTGAAACGTGTGCATGTGCCGGCTGAATACAGATCTAAACAACATAAGACTAGCAAAATTATAAATTAACAAGTAGCACTTGCACAGTGTTCCTAGCCACTTGGTTTGTGCCATTTAAATTTAACTGATGACTGGTCTTTGAAATAATTCAATATGGGGTTCCTCAGGGCTCAGTGCTGGGCCCACTGATCTTCTCATTTCTATGCAACTTCTTCGTAACATTATTCACTA
The DNA here is from genome assembly GCA_009936485.2 of Gymnarchus niloticus. Taxonomy (NCBI): domain Eukaryota; kingdom Metazoa; phylum Chordata; class Actinopteri; order Osteoglossiformes; family Gymnarchidae; genus Gymnarchus; species Gymnarchus niloticus. The sequence continues at coordinate 17,922 of JAACJT020018323.1, read as the reverse complement.
GCATGATATTCATTTGCATTTTCATGCTGTTGATGAAACACAGCTCTGTGTACCTGTCAAACTGAATACACTATTTATAATCTCTAAGCTTGTCACCTGTAAAACACATTAGGGACTGGATCAGACAGAAATTCCTCCTGCTGTAGAATGTTGTTTTAGCAATCCTCATGTTACACTCTCGTATACAGCTTATGTTATATTGGCAGTTACTGTATTGTATCCACACTCTAGACCTGCCATAATGTTTTTATAACCTATCACTCAATCTGTATCCTCTGCAGTGCACTCATATCACAAACGTCGTATCTACACTTACCACGATTCCAGTCCTGTTCTAGTGAATCGCATTCATATTTTATTAAACATATCTCATTTTTGTGGGGCACCGTGCTCTGGAGGTAGCACTGCAATTATGGAATATGGATGGAGATCCCGTTTCTCTTGTTTCTCCACAGGGTACACTGCAGAAGTTTGTGGATGACTTGTTTGAGACCATCTTCAGCACAGCCCACAGGGGTAGTGCTCTACCGCTTGCTATCAAGTACATGTTCGACTTCTTGGACGAGCAGGCGGACAAACATGGCATCCATGACCCGCACGTCCGACACACATGGAAAAGCAACTGGTGAGAGAAGATCCCCTGACCTGTGAGGGCATGTCACTGTGTTGTCTTCCTTTCATCTCCAGTAGGCATTCATGCATTCGCTTCTGCTCTGGTAACCCAGCTGAATACTGGGTATTTATACAGTAACTGTCGGTGCTCATGAATGACGTGTGTACGACAACTGTCTGTTTAAGTATGCTGTGCAAGGACGTATTGCTTATGAAATCAGGGTGCTTATGAATGCTGCATGCGTGTGAGTGGTATATGCATATTTTTGCAGGGTCAGGGCTGGAGCAACACACATTACATGAAAAATTGAAAATGACAAATAACTGGTTGGTCGACTGTCTACAGGATAAACTGGGTCTTCATTGCCAGGCAGTCAAAACTGTCTGCAGGCGAAATAAGCCCATTTAATCTTGTCAAACAAAATAGTGTATGTAAATATTTAAAAAGTTCCCTTGGTAAAAGCAAACCAAGGGGAAGCTTGCCTTCCTGTGGTCTCATTTTTGTGCATGAAAGTTCCCTGTCTTTGCACCATGGACAGGTCTTGGCTGAATACTCTCTGTTTATGTTTGCTCCAATAAAACAGTAAAAAAAAAATCAGGAGAATTAGGCAAAATCTTCTACAGCACCTTCCCAATGGTCTGTTTTTTCAGCCTGTCTCTAATTGCTACAACATGACAGCTGCATTCTGTTAAGACAGCTTTGGGTCATGACCACTCAAGTCTGATGGAAGAAAATCGTAACGAGAGCTACAGCATACAGTGTTTGTACTGTTACTGTACGGTTGTATAGAATTTGTGCATGAAGATCCTGTGTATGTGTGTGTGTGTGTATACCGTGTAAGTTTACACGGTATTAGTGTGAATACTGTGCATATACATACCGGTGTATAAATTTCATATCCGTGCATGATTGCTATGCTTGTTCCTATGCTGTAATGTGTCATGCATGTATGTGGCTTTCGTTCCAGCTCAGGGACTGGCAGAGTCAGCACATTATAGTTAAGCGACATTACCCAGCAGCATGCAGAATATCATTTACTGAGGAGGACTGCATGGTTGCCGGCTGTGTGCGTAAATGTGAACGATGATGAATTGCTGTTGAACATGCCATTTATGCCTAATGGACCCCTTAATGCCTATGCAAAAGGCACAGGCTCATATAAACAAATGAGGTCCATTAAATCGAGCAAACACACTCTCCGCATCCACACGGCACCCCAAGTCCTGTACGCTTTGTTCCATGAAGCTGACTCTGATGACTGAGGTTGCGTGGGATGGTAGGATTAACTACGACGTGAACATAGCACATTCTTTCATTGAGATTATTCGCATACATGTCAAGTCCCACGTTTTACCCGTGAAACTCACGGGGCTCTATTTTGACTATCTAACGCAAAGCGTAAAGTGCAAGGTGCAAGTAACATTTATGGGCGTGTCCAAATCCATTTTGCTATTTTGATGGCGAAAGAAACAGACTTTGCGCCAGCGCTAGAAGGTTGTCGTAACTCTCAATTAATCAGAGGTGTGTTTTGGGCATAACATGCAATAAACCAATCAGAATGGCACGTCACCTCACCTTTGAAAGGCAGGGGCGCCTCAGCCATGGCGCATTGCTGTTGTAATAGCGCGTTTACCTGGCAAACCAGATCGGTTTTCGGCACCACTGTTCCACCTAAGCCTGTAAACGTGAAGCAGGCATGGAAATATGGGAAATTTGTCTCAAAATGTACTCTATAATAAAACGTATATGAATGAAATAAAATAAAAAAACGAGCAGCGTGCACCCGCACGTTTCTAAAACGCGCCCCTTAAATATCGTTTAACAATAGGCCACTGACTTTAGACGTGGTTTTTGTTAGTCAAAAGCGCCGTGTCATTCCGCTGCCTTAAAATGGCGACGCGCCGACACTTCATTTTAAGAGAGCACCACTCCCGCGAGCGGGAAGCGCGCGCAAAATCATTTGTTATTTTGAAAACGCGCGCGAATGGGGAATGCGCTGGTATGAAACTAACAAAGACACTTTGCGTCGCGCTTTTCGCCGGTGCAAAATAGGGCCCACGGTGTTTAGCGTGTGCTGCTGTCTCATGGTTTGTAATGTTCTGAACCAAACAAAAAACATCATTAACAATATGATGACGTGCTATGAAGTGCAGTAAGTGTTCGTAAGAGACTTCGTAGGCCCTAGCTATAGCACACAGACCGCCCACCCCCACAGACTTGTTGCATTTTTATACGGGCGAGGAACAAATTAGCAAACAGCAGGCTGTGTCCAGTTAGCTATCAGAGATCCCTTCAACGTCTTTGCTGCTGTCCAGAACAGTAGGAACTGTCACTGGATATGACCACAGCATCACACTATCAGCAGTGCTCAAAAATAGCTAAGGAACAACCAGAAGAAAAGTCTCTGTATTTTCTGACGAAAATTCAGGTTTTCCATCACACATTTGGTATTTTTGCTAGTTAAGTTGAAATGTATGTATTCATGATATTATAACTATAATGAATATATGAAAAATGCATAACAGTCCCCCCAACTCCCCACCACAGTGGCAACTACACCGCCCTGCTCTGGTTAACAAATTATATCAGAGGTCATTGAACCTACTGATTGAATTCCATCCTTCTTTACTGGGTATCATAATCCCAGTGTATAACATTTGAAACCGTGTTCATACATCCAGTTCTAATACACTCGGTACTTTTTAGCACACGTGATATTCATGCATACAGAGTCAATGATTGAGAAATCAGGGTGCTCATGGGTGATGAGCAGTAGACAGTCCTCAGGCATGCTGCGTATGAAACCACAGCTGCAGGCCAGACTTGCCATCGTGCCGCTCCTCTCCAGGGGAGAGGAGTAATCTGAGATAAGGCCTGAGCCATAGAGGCAGGCTGTTGGCTCATGGATCACAGCCGTTGCTTTTCCGCAGAAAAAGGGTGTCGGCATGTTTTTTTTTTTTCCTCCTTTCCAGTACCAATTCCATGACATTGGATTAAAGCTTTTAATGGACATTTAGCTCCTGGTTCAAATAAAAGTAAAATACCCTGCAACATTTACGTATATCATTGTATTTAACAGAGATTCCAATCTAAAAATATATATATTTTTATACATGTAAGTAGCAGAAGGGCTCAGTTCCAATCCCACGCCATTCTTTTGATTGGAGCTTGCATGTTCTTCCTATGTCGCACAAGTTTCCTCTAGGTACTCCAGTTTTCTCTTGCAGTCCAAAGATGCAGTTAAGTGAACAAGTCTTTCTAGATTGCCCACGGTGTATGAGTATGTCTATATCCGGTGATGGACTTGTGCCCCATTCAGGGTGTTCACCTGCTGTTTGCCCAGTGCTGACTGGGGTAGGCTTCAGGCATCCCCCGCAACCCTGGACAGGATAAGCAGGCTCAGGAACTGAGAGATGACGATGCATGGAATTACTGTGTAATCAGTAAAACCACTGCCAGAGAAGTATCCTCCAGGCTTCTCGTTTGTGTATCTGTCCTCTTTACCAGACACTAAAATGATCAGTTTCACAAAATCTGACAGTGAACAGTGTGTTCAAATGGGTGATTCTTGCAAGTTCCATATGAACCGGTTATTGACTGCTCATAGTGTTTCACTTTGAACTGAGCTCAAAGGTTTTTGCTTTTCAACCTCCCACAGCCTACCTCTGAGGTTCTGGGTGAACGTGATAAAGAACCCACAGTTTGTCTTCGACATCCACAAGAGCAGCATCACGGATGCCTGCCTCTCAGTTGTGGCCCAGACGTTCATGGACTCCTGCTCCACCTCCGAGCACCGGCTGGGCAAGGACTCTCCTTCCAACAAGTTGCTTTATGCCAAGGATATCCCCAGCTACAAGAGCTGGGTGGAAAGGTACATTTTTCTCACGACTGACTGGTTACTGTGCTATCTGCACTCTTGGACAGGGTTGGGTGAAGTAGAAGGCACAGGAAAAAGCCGGTGACCTTCAGGAATAGTGTGTGATGGGTGTCCTCTCATATTTTTTTGGTGGCATATCTTAATGTAATAAACATCTCTAACTGAACATCCATCATTTAGAAAGCAAGTTGTGTGTCTGTGAGTAGTAATGATGGTAGTTAGACTTGCCATGGTGAAATACGGCAGAGGAATGTAGAACGCTGCCTGACTACTACATTCACACTGTCAATGTAAATGAATTAGCTGTGTACAAGACTTGATGGTGAAGACTGGGGGTTTCTGCCGTATGCTTTATAGACAGCTGAAACTCCAAATTTCCCATCAATTAAAAATCCCCGGGGCATTTAACACAACAGTTAATTAGCATAAAGTTATTGCGAGACAATGTATCTGCAATTAATTTACAGTGCTGTGCAGAAGTCTTAGGCAAACAATGAGTATTATCTTTAAATTATGATTATGTTGATGTAAAACTATAACTCCATGTTGGTCAGAGTGTGCCAGTCTACAGTTACCGTCCAACATACCCATGTACGAGTCGAGCTCATGTAGGAATGCACGTTGCTTGTCTAATCGATGCTTCATAAAGTGAAGGGAAGTGAAGTGAGCTGGTGGTGAAAATTAAACAAATGCTTGAAATGACCAGGTGGCTTTCGAAAAGAGATTTCGAAGCCAAAGGTATGCCATTTTTGCTATCCAATCAGATAATATCAGTAATATTTTGGAAGATGGAAGAAATTCTTGTTACTTCTTTGTATATGGCCGTTTATTTGTCTTTATTCCTTCTGGCTAATATACAGTAACTGGCCAGATAAATGGCCTTAAACATTTTCTCGGGCTGCCTAAGAGTTTTGCACAATTCTGTGTATCACAGCTAAATAAGCGTAGCACCTTGGATGAGTGATTAGCACTGTAGCTTCACGCTTCCAGGATCTTCAGTTTGGTCCCCACTCTGTGTGTGTTGAGTTTGCATGTCCTCCTAATGTGTGTGCGGCTTCCCTCCCGCAGACTAAAGACGTGGTTTATGAGTCAGTGTTCCTAAAATGTCCACAGTGTGAGTGTGTGCCTCGTGGGACACTAGCGTCCTATCCAGAGCCTGTTCTTCTTGGGCTCAGTGCTTGTTCTGAGTTCTCGTTACACTATCTCATCTATTATCAGGCTAATCTTTGAAATGTAGAACGGAGGCTGGTTTGGAGTGACAGTCAGAACCATCTTCCGAGAAGCAGAACTATGGGAGCCCTGTTTACTGAGCCTCAATATTAAAGTTACCATGGCTTTGGAAGATGCTGTTAAGCACTTTTTGGAAAGGCAGTGAAACGCAAATATCATAATGTACACTATATGAACAAAAGTATTGCTACAAAGTATTGGGCCACCATTTAATAGGGGGGTTCACATACTTTTGGACTTGGGTGATTAAGCCATACTCATTGCTGAGACAGCTGTATAATTAAAGACACAGCCATGCAATCTCCAGCAACAAACACTGGTGGCAGAATGGGTCATACTGAAGAGATTATTGACTTTCAACGTGGCCCCATCATAAGATACCACCTTCCTAACAAGTCAGTACCAAATTTCTGCCTTGGTCAACTGCAGGTGAAGTGATTGCGATATGGAAAATTCTATAAACGAGAGTTCAGTTGTGATGTCATAGGCCACACAAACAGAAAGGGACCCGATGACCCAACATCAATACCCAACCTCACTGATGCTGTTATGGCTGAATGGCAGCAAATCCCACCAACGATATTCAGACATCTAGAGTAAAGCCTTTCCCAAAGAGTGGAGGAAAAGCGGACCAACTTCTTATTTATACCCTTGGTTTGGAATGAGGTATCGCACAGGCAGGTGGCCCAATAATTTTGTCCATATAGGGTATTTTGCACCCCATTTTTAACATAACTTCAGAAGGTCACTCACTGTTTCTGGACAGTTTTCAGCCTTATAATTTCTCAAAAAGTTAATTCTTTGAACTCCTCCTCAAATTTCTCATCTTTTAACACTTCTCTCTGATCTGTGGACCTAAAAATGCTTTCTTTAATCATGACACTTTATTTCTCAAGTAAATATCATTTGTGTTTTATCCATTAATTTAACAATGTTTTTCATCAGTCCAAGTATGATAAGCAAAGGAGGCAGGTAAACTTTCTCAGGGCCAACAAATGGACTCTTCACCATATCACATCATAATAAGTCAAGCACGTTTTGGCCACTCTTTCTGATTATAATCCTGAATATGGAGTCTTGTCAATGCTGTCCTACTTACTCAAAAAAACAGCCAAGCTGCAAGCCAAGCAAAAGTGCAGTCACTATTAGATCACCACAGATGTTTCACATAATGTATACGTAATACTGGATGTTTTCTAAGCTCCACATTCTCATGTGACTCTTTCATATTAGCAGCATGTGCTATAGGTAGAAAAGGGAATTTACTTCTGCTTGAAAGCTGTCCTTCTCCGTAGCAGATTTTTGAGAAGTTGATGAACAAACACCACTTATCTACATTGTCTTCATGGCTAAGAGTGTCCATAACTGAATTAACATTCTAACACAAGTCCATCTTCTTGAGAGAAACATTCTTAGAATTCATTATGGTGGCTACAGAGTAAATACAATTTTGATTCATGCTGTAGAAGACTACAGCCCTTTTATTTTGAACCTAATAGTTCGGCCTGCTACTTAGATAATTTCAGATCACAAACAAGATCTTTCGAATTTCCTTGTGTCAACAACGTGGTTCATTTGAAGAACAGTTATCTTGGAATGTTGGATCAGAAGAGTCTTCAACTTTTTTGCTCAGCATATGTTTTACCTTGGTTTGATTTTTCATTGTTTCAAGTTCCATACTGTGGAGGTTTTGGTGCTGGTGATTCAGCAGTATGGGGAACTAGCCTCATCGCAGATGGTAAATCAGGGTGTTTCCCAAAGTTCTTTGTTCTTGACATAATTCTGTTGAGTGATCTTTGGGTTTCCTTCCAAGTCATTAGAATACCGAATGGCATGTGACATGTACCATCTAGCCAAGCCTAGCATGTCACACGACAAATGGGAGGTACCCAAGTCTTATCCAGATCACTCACTTTACACCCAAAACAAAGTCCTTAACAGTACAAATGTTTGTTACTGTTTCTCTGTCCATGACATGATTTGATGTGAAGGGGATGTCCAAAGAAAACCAGGCCTGACAGAAAAAATCTGACTTTATATTTGGATTCTGCACACTAAGGATGTCCATCAAAGTCCTTGGGACACAATTGTTGTTGGCTAGTGTGGGTTTCCATTAACAGTTGCAATAGGGAGCAGTTTTCCAGTGATGTAATCAGAATAGCCATGCATACATGGGTGTCAGTCTCTGTGTGCTGATATTCTGGTCCTTTCTTGTGCTGCAGATACTACTCAGACATCAGCAGGATGCCATCCCTCAGTGACCAGGATATGAATGCCTACCTGGCAGAGCAGTCACGGATGCACAGCGAACAGTTCAACAGTCACAGATCGCTAAGCCACATCTACTGCTACGTGGGCAAGTACAGGCAAGAGGTATGGAGTCGCATTGCACATGTACCCAAGTGTGCCACGTACTCGCTTCTGTCACTTACCGTATAGACATTCTGATATCCAGTGGCATGCAACGGTTTTAGGCAATTTAATCACCTCATAATTTGCAGTTAGTAACCAATATGTCCATGGATTTTGGGAACTCAGCTACAAGTACACCTTGCTTGGCTAATCAATACGTCATAAAATCAATTACCTAATTAACTAAACAAATCAGTCATTGATGAAATTTAAGAAATACATGGAATGGCCGGGGGCGCTCTCGAGGAGAGGTTTAGGAACCTCACCGTCCTCTTAGCCATCCAACGAGATATCAGTAACATTTTGGAGAATAGAAATAGTTTATTTAAAAATATTCTATTGTTAAGTCGTTTTTTTTTCCTGAGCAAGTATACACTTAACACTGAGAAAAACGGCCTTAATTCAACAATTTCTTTCCAGGCTGATTAAGACTCTTGTACAGTACTGTATAGTCTATAAAAAGCTATAAATGTATCTACTCATTCTGAACGCACTAGAGTAAAATTTAAACTAATACCCACCCACGTTCCAACCAGTTATCTTGGTCTGGATGGCCTGGAGCCTGTCTCAGGGCACAGAGCGGGGGTATATCCTGGACAGTATACCAGACAATCGGAGGGAAAATACACAATCATATAGTAGAAGCGATTTAGGGACGCGGGAAATGGGAGTACTCAGGGAAACCCACTCAATGCAGGTAGAACGTCCAGACTCCAGATGGACACTCACATGCAGCAGAGGTATGATTTGAGCCTGTAGTCCTGGAGTTGTGAGGTAGCAGTACTGCCCTCTGAGCCACAGCAAATATATAACATGCAGGTATCATACAATCACATCAAATGCATACGACATAAGTACTACATGTCCACGTACTGTACATTTCTTGCGTGACAGATTGTTGATGCTCTGGAGCAAGATGACAGCACTAGGAAACAGAGACTGGCCTGCAAGCTGGAACAAGTGGTCAGCCTCATGAGCGTGGAGAGCTGAAGATCACACTTCCCAGAGTGCACTGGGAGAAACCAAGCCGTGCCTGAGCCAAGACCTGCCCCTCGTGTCTCTCATCCACGCCCGTTTACAATGGTCTTGTTTTTCTTCGTTGGCAGTTCTTCACCGGTTGTCCTGGTGAAGAGGTCATCAGAGAGGAGGGGAATGAGAATGGGGAGTTTATGAGTGCCGGGGGGGGCATTTTCCCCATTTTTCAGGGTAAAAAAGTTTCTTTTTTTTAATTGCCTTGAAAAATACTGCTGATAAAGTCTCTGGAAAAGGTAGTGTCCATTTGTTCTGACTTCTTATAGTCTAGAAATGAATAAAGTTTAGTGTCCTGTCAAACTCGGTATTTTGTTTTCACAAGCAAGTGTGAGAAAGAAGAAAGGAGGGCAGTTGAGCATAGAGAACACACGAGGACAGTTGAGTGTGAGTTCATCTGATCCAGACAACCTCTACGAGCCATGGAGGACACGTTGAATGTTAACAGTCCAAATATACTGTATATGTTTAAATGTAATTCGAAGACCTTGAATTCGAGCATCGGACAGCTGAATACTTCAAGTAATCTCCAAACATGAATCGACATGAACCAAGAAACACCGTCACTGTCCTTAGTTTCTTGATATGTTTCTTTTGACGTGTGATGCTTGTAAAAATGTAATATATATATATTTGCCTCAAAGACGTCTCTCCCCGTCCCAGAGATTGAGGAGAGGCAGAATGTATAAGGACAACAGCATTCTGTGGACACTGACGTGGCCAAATGTTACGTGAGGCCTGAAACTCCCGTGAGGAGTCACCACCAAAGCTGTCAGTGTGCCAACGAGATGAGCTTGGAACCGAGCTGCCGGAAAACCTGCTGAGAAAACCAAACGACATTTTATACATGACCTCGGTGTGCATGGAGGGGAAGTCAGGTGCTGCTTCTTGTCCCGGGTGTGTATGGTCCGTGGCGTGTTCCACTGCTTCTATTGTCTGCGTAGCTCTGGGTTAAGACCATCTCTGACAGAGGTGCACAACGTGTATCCCATGTAAAGCTGGGAACCCCTGGGGTCACCTGTCGTTTCTGAAAGCCAGTGCTCTACGTAATACCCCAATGGCAAGTGAAGCGGGACTTTGAGTTTTCTCCAAGGAGCAGCAGAGCCTTTCTCTGCTGTAATCCTTCCTAAGACCAGGACCTTCGTGTTGTGGAAGTGCGAGAACTGCCTTAGGCCTTCTGTTACCCTTTTAAATGCATGGAATTCAGTTTAAAATGAGGACAGTAGAGGAAAAACAGTCTTGCAACAATGTAGATATGCTATTTATTTTGCTTGGAAGTTGAAAAGTAGCTTGTCATGTAAAACTACTGTGAAACAGCAGCTCTAAGGTGGAAACCTTATGCAGTTTACCCATTAAACCATCATTGCCATGCTCTGTAAACATGGTAGAAAATTATTTAAAAGTGGTACCCTAAGAAAAATACCATATATGTATCCCTGCATGTTGACATTTGTTTTAAAACAAAACTGCCTGGCAATTAAATATGTATCAAATGATATGAGGAGCAAGCTTTGAACAGGCTGAGTGGTTAAAAATTCCCCACCACGTCATTCTCTCTTTTAGTTCAGCCTGGCTGACCTGTAATGTGGAGTAACTCTTTAACAGCAAAGGCATGTGGGTAAATCGTCTTTCTATGAGTAGACACCTACCCAGTATGTTGTATGTGTTATTAATGGTAATTTCAGGGCCATTTCAAAGCGCTGTGGTTTCGGCCCACCTCTGCTCCCCTGGGGTTTTAAATATTTTAAATTGATGTAGAACTGAAAGTCATCACTTAATTTCGTTGTACTCGTTACAATGACAATAAAGATATTCTGATTTATGTCATTCAGTATAAACAACTCATCACAAGCCAATTTCCAGGAGATTTTCTTTAGTGAATCGCAAAGAAGTCATACAAAGATGCTGATTAAGTAATCCTCGTGGAAAGAAGTAAAAATACGGAGATCAAAAACACATTTTTAAAGGACGTAGGAACGTTTCTGGATCATGGCCGACAGGTGGCTGAGGGTTGGTTATTTTGGTCTGGTGATTTGGTTACTGGTGCATGCAATCAGGAACAGCAGACCGATTCCTCCTGGGCAAATCCATATCAGGACCGATATCTGGTCAAGAAAATAGAACCATGAGACTTCAAGCTGCAGGCATAACGCAGAGCAGAAGGAAAGGCTAATTTTGTTATACGCACTATTTATTTATGTATAAATAGTATGTAAAAATACAAATAATGCCAGGGTGATACAGAGAGCAGCAAAGGAGATCTAAGACAGTCAACAACAACAAACAAAACAACACAGTATTGACCAGAGTCACATGTCAAACAAGCGGGATATTAGAGTGAATGGATAGCACTCTGGGTATAGTCCATTCTTCAGTCCTTGGATGGAATTGTTAAACTATTTTTTTATCATTGTTCAGGGCTGTGTGCTTGATCCCAAATGTTGTCTGGTAGGTCACTCTGTGAAATAGTTTCACTAAACTCAAAGTTAACAATTAGGGGGATAAAGGTTTTTTAAGATGTTGGTTCAAATCTGTTTCAAGTGTTAATGGTAGGGATGGGATAAATGAGGCTTCAAAACCCATTTGCCAGCATTGATTGATTGTTCGGGATACTCCCACCCACCACGGTTTTAAAGCCTCATTGGTTTGTTCGGGATACTCCCACCCACCACGGGTT
>JAACJT020018264.1:0-40716 GCA_009936485.2 Gymnarchus niloticus | reverse complement strand
AATTTACCTTTGGTTTAAAAGAGAAAGGGCAATCTTCGCAGAAAGCGATAAAAACCCTCTTTTAGAACCACCTTTGAAAAGAGAGCCCGCCCCCCCCCCAAAAAAAAAAAAAAAACTCACCTAAAGAAAACTCTGAGCCATCTGATGTCTATGATCCACTGAGACCAGTGGTTTTATATTCCAGTGCTAGGGGACCAGTTTTATTTTTAAATTTAATTATCTTTTATGCTTCCCAACGAACCTTTCATTCTGCCCATTAAGATTAACAGCCCTTTCTGAAGGGAGATCTGGACAAGTAATGGCAAGGCAGGCGAAAACGTGATTAGTAGCATTGAAAATGCTTGAACTTGCACTCAAACCCAGCAAATGCCTTTGGCAGCCGGAGACACGACTTAAAGAGACGGTGTACCACTGTGAGAGCTCCGAGGACCAGACTCTTACTGTGTTCAAACCGTGTCATTAGCAGGGTATTACAAAGCCGGAGTTCAGTGAAAGAGGTGGTTAAATCACTGCAAACAAGGGCCTGAAATCAACAGAAGAGTGACCATTTAGACAGAAGAATGTCAACGACAACTCTGAATAACGACTTGAAAATGTTTGTTTCATTTTAAGAATATTTCATGAATAGGTATACATATTGCATATAACACCTTAAGCATTAAACAGCATAAATAATGGATGTTTGCTTTGGTGCTGGATGCCAGGCTGATAATTTATCAAAAGTCTCGTTTCACTTGAGAAAAGATCATTATTTAATTCCAAGCAAGATAATCCATTCATAATGAGGACTCGTATTAACTAAACACTAGCACTTCATTTCCATCGACCTATCAGCGGGCACCTTGGACAGGAAACCCATCCATCACAGGACGCAAATTCAGAATCACACGCTAAGAGCAATTTCATGTCTCTAAATCACCAAAACCACATATTTTGGGAGGAAGCTGGAGTTGGTGGAGGAAATGGGAATCTCTTGAAGCGGAGGATCACCTGGTTCCTGCACAGTTATCACCTGGCTCCCGCAGACACCTCACGATGGTGCGTTTCCTACAACAGTCAGTAAAACTCAGAATTCTGCAGCACTTTGCCCCGATCTGTCAAACAACCACATTCGTCTCTGAGATGTGAACATAGCCACAGGCTGTCGGGTTTTCCCAAAACGCCGGCGAGGAATCGCCCTGAAGAGCAATTCGGGGAAGGATGAAAAACCAAAATCATACAGAGAGGTGTGATCTTCAGAGCTGGGCATAGAGAATATATTTAAAATCATCAGAAATACTGCAGACGAAATGGGCTCCTCACCAGACTTTGCCCAGTCCTGGAACGCCCTGGCCCAGTCTTGCGCTAAGCACAATTTTTTAATTGTAATTAACTCAATTAACTTTGGGCAAGAGCAGATCAGTGGGAAGCTCATTAATCCTGTTTCTTGCAGGCCCTGAGTAATCTTCGACCACGCTGTGTCGTGAACCTTTAAGGGCAAGCCAGAACTGTTCCTGATAAGGTCAAGGCAGACCACATGGGATGCGTCGCCAACACTGCAGGTAGGTGAAGATGATGTGGATTTGTGAATGTTCCATCCCGCTGCAGCTCTGCCTGCTTAGAGACTAGATGTTGGACCATGATGGGGCTTCAACAAGCCATCATGAGTCCCCCCCCATTGGAGGAAATATTAACTACACGGAGATCATTAGTCCTACTTGAAGGGTGCCATTGCACCTTGCTAACATGTGCTCCGACGTAATCGCATTCAGCCCCGATCAATAGCTAAAGGATGCGTTGCTACTGCCCGGAGTCTTTTGGTGCACATACCGGGAACGCCAAATGAGGCTAACCTTGGGGTAGGAAGGATGATGAACAACTCAACGGCACTCTGGGAATGAATTATAAAGCGACAAGATGGCTGGACGCATCGATCGCCGGCCCTGACCTTGCTTAATGATCGAACCGTGATTTTAACGCAGATAGTTTCACGACTCGTAACCCCACCGTGCCTAGACGAGCACGTCCCGGCTTAAAGCGACGGCGGGCCTTTTTCCTCAGACAGTGGACAATATTCATTACAGAGAGTGAAGGAACACAGATAGAACCACCTTGAGGATGCGGTGGTTTATGGACCGGCCTGCCATGCTGAAGGGGGGATAATCAACGTTGCGACCTTCAGCAAAGCTCCTGACCCGAGCTATGAATTTAAAACAAGCAAAAATAATGTGGCAACACCGAAACGACATTCGTTCTTTTAATGGTCTTCGAGACATGGAAAGGCTTTAGACCAAAGAGTCTGCACCACAGAACATTCCAGGAGGTATTGTTATCCTGCTTTGTCAGTCTTCAGGAAAAACAGAAACCCCACAAGACTGGAAGGAAAATACAAAACAGAAGGAAGCCCATACAATCTGAGGCACCTTGTTTAAAAGATATTGTCATTATTAACCACCATAATACCCAGTGGCACATGCACAATTAGGAAACAGATTAATTTGCCACTGAGTAAAGACCACGCTAGTTAATCACTCACAACTGTAATCTCCATTTCAGCATTTCTGGCAAATTCCTCATAACCAGCCTGGCAGTGGTACAGAGGAAGTCGCACCCTACAAGACTCTGGGTCCAATTCCATGCACTCTTTCAGCAAGCGCCACGCAACCTTGTACCTGATTGGCCCTCCTTGAGTCATCAGAGCAGTTGCCTCCAATCTGAACTCTAATCTCAAACACCAGGAACAAATACAACCGCGTGGGTTTGATTCTGCTCATGAGACCCAAGAGCAGAAATCACCACGTGATCGAGGATGTCACAGGTTCTCTTCCATTGTGATCGTAACCTCCAAAGACTGTCAGGACAAAAGCTCTAATCGGATTATGTGAAAAGGTTATGAGCTTAATCCAGCTCAAACATTTAGCAAAAATGCCTTTGCTAAAAGCCTGCAGTTCCTCTGTGAATAGAGTTCCACTATAATCATCATCAGAGCTGAGAGCCGTCAAAGTTTTGAGAGGGAAGTTCTGCTGTGGCACTATAGCAGCCTTGGCAAGTGAGGTCTACTGACAAAAATGACCACAGGCATTTTGGGTCTTCTGTCAGCCAACTAAGGTCTCCAGGCTCTTGTTTCTGATGGGAGGGGATCTCACTCAAACAGACTGCTTCCTTCACTGGATTCCAAGACCACAATGATGTTTTACACAAACCAGCTAAGCAACTGGTCTAAAAGAAATCTTGGACGGTGTGAAATAGGAACAGCAGTCTCAACTGTTGCTGTTATCATCGCCCATGGATGCTTAAATAAAAAAGACCGCCATACACAAGGCTTAAATGTAAAATTCTCTGAATTTGTGAAAATGCCCCTGTTAAAGGAAATTATTTTAACGGAGCACAACTCGACAGGCCAAACATTTGCCGAACTGCAGATCGTCATGAGAAATGCTTGAGCTCAACACAAACTGTATGATAAAACGGCTGTTCTTCACTGTTTACACCTTGAGGTGGAGGGTCAACTTTTAAGACAAAACCTTGACATGCCAGTAACCCCAAACATTTGGTATAGACTTAAAATAATCGAACAGTAAGACCCAGGCCCATCGTGCAACTCTGACCAGGATAACTGGTTAAAAGATAAATGGAATAATTTAACAGCCACCAGGAAACAAGGTCACTCTAATCGTCACCACCTATAAGGGGTGACATATAAATTTAGGAGTTGATTTTTTTTTCTAGCACCATGGCTGTAGAAAACCTGTCCCCGACTATCCCAGGGCTCACGTATCATCTGTCCAACTTCTAAACATCTATACCGGTCAGGGTCACAAGGGGGCAGCACTGGGCACAATGCTGCAGAACACCCTAGATGGGATGCCACATGTAATCATACACTACAGACAAGTAAGAGACACCAATCAGCCTAACTGTATGTCTTTGGAGCACAGGAGGAATCCTGCACAACATGGAAAGAACATACACAGTCCACATACACAGAGCAGAGGCGGGATTTGAACCCTCAGGTCCCCCTTCCCAAGACAGGTCATGGCAGAGCATAACTCAGCCATCACTCAGGAATCAAGAATTTACACTGAGGCAGCACACAGCCAAGGTCGAATGGTAAGGGTGGAGGGTTTCTCAAAAAACCGTTTAGTTTGTATAAAGAAAGATACAATCCACCAGATTCTATCCTTCTTTTCAAGCACATTTCATTTAAAAGTCCAGGTGGGGAGGGAAAAAAAAAACAGAAGCAGTGTGGAACCTTCAGTAAACCGTTCATATCTCACAGCAAATTCAGAAAACAAGGCAGTTTTGTGTACAATCGACACACAATTATACACATATATATTTGTCAAAGGCACAATGGTGAGCTTTAGGAGAGATGCTTCAGGAGTAGAAAGCCCCCCCCCCCCCCCCACTGGCGAGTCATTTATCATGATGATACTTCCTCCATCCTGCAGGCCTTGGATTCCCCATTAATTACCTAATATTAATGATAAAATATAGGAGGTGTAAAGGACTTTTGTCACCATTTATTTCAGGGACCGCAGCCTCTAGCAGTAGGATCTACATCCTCTGATGTTTCAGCCACCCAAAGGTGTTTGCCACTGACACAGTTTATTCACTTACTTGCTTCATCCAGACTTGACACCCATCACTCCCAGTTTGAATCTGGAGCGGCGATGGAACCGAGGGGTAATTCCGCCCACATGTTTGTAACCTGACAAAGTGATGCGGTGCGATCAGCGGTTGACACGTGACACGGAGATCAGTAATGCAGCCGCTCCAGATGCAACTGACATCCCAGCGAACGAAAGAAAAATAAGGCCAGTTAAAAACTGGAGCAGCTGCACCCGTATGGAAGGTACTGTCACTCGGGTCTGAGAAGGCCGGAAAAAAAACCTGACCCAAGACAAAGATGCTTGAGAAGATTTTATGCAATGTGACAATGTGATCAGCATTTATCGATAACCGCTGCAAGACCACAAGTGTTCCCAGATTATTCCGCATTCCTGGAAGGCGGGATCTATATTGTTTTTCTTTTTATGATGGGGCTACATTCTATCATCACAATGTAGCATTATGCCTGGATGAGATCCGCTTCAGATGAACTGTAATATAAACAGGATGAGATGTCGCAAACTTTAACCCTCAGACAGACAGGCAAATGCTCATCCTGACATAAATAATAGATCATCAGACTCGAGTAACATGACATCAAACCATTTTGTAACCTGTTATTAAGGCAGTTAAAAATCCCCCACAGATTCTAAAGGACTTGATTTTTCCTCAACATCTGCCAACATGCGTTTGCGCCATTTCTGATTTGCAGCCAGTCGCTTCCCAATCGCACGGTGTCCTCGCTGTGACCCCTCACCCCCCTCACGAAACGTGACGGCTCAGCCACCCCATCGTCTCCCATCAATCGGTAGCGTTCCGTTACCAGAACCCATAAGGGTGCGGCCTCGCCTTCAGGACCAAGTCCAAACACTAAAACGGTCCTCGTCCACACCACTTTACCTGAATCAATTTCAATTTTTTTCCCCCAACTTTCACAGGACTGCAAGAGCATTCCTACAGTTTAAAATTGCACTCACCAAACACATATATTTGGGAACCAAAGGTTTGCGTATAAATTTCATATAGAAGCCATTTTGGATTGACCCTATAAAGGACGACATTTTTCCCGACATGACGCAGTCAATTGCGTCTGAAGCCTGGAGCTACAATAGCATCAGCTCTATATTGTCACTTCCCTGCTTCTGCCCGCAAAGAGAGAGTCATCCTCTGGTTCAAACTGTAACATCCAGACTGGGGGGGGGTGCTTGGTGGCCCTCCTTCATGTGAAGAAAATACAGAGAAGTCTATATTCACCGCTAAAGACAGGGGTACGTTAATAAGGAAGAACACCACCGGGCGATCACTCTCTCTGACGAATAGGTCACGTTCACTTCTGCTGGTACTCTCCATTCTCTGGGATTTGAAACCACATCCTACATCGAGCAGCTCTTCCAATGACCTCACAACAGCTACCTGTTAGTGAGCGACGTCCGTTACGACGGAGGGGTGGGGGAGAAGATCGAATTGCAGGGGGCGCTGTGCCTCAGAATTTGCCCAAGTGCATGATGAACTATAGATGGAGAATCGATGGCAAATTAGGCACTTTCGATCTTTACATTTTCTTTTGCGAATCAAACCTCACGGGGAAATATTGCTACTCGGCATACTCACGCATGCTGTGAAACAACTGGCACTCGCGTAATTGGTCGATTCAATTCAATTTGTATAGTGCCTTTCACAACACAACACTCAACGGGAGTGTGAGATAATTAGTGTACGTTGATGGAAAAAATGCCAGAAGACAATGGAGGAGAGGAACAAAAAACTCTGGGGGTCTAAGGTCAACTGGCCACCCACCCCTTCGGGCACGCTACCTTTATACAGAGCAGGAAAAGAGATTCACGTGTTATATTGAAGCAGTTATGTATGTAGAGCAGTCAGGTGAGGCAGCTCTGTGACGGAAAGCAGGAGTCGTTCCAGGTATATCATGGTGTTCCATTATTTTAACATTTAAAAAGAATGCGAGAATCAAGTTGTATCGAGAGGTACAGAACATAGACTGCTTAATAAGGTAATGGGTAGTTTTTTCCAATAGCCAACATTGTACAAGTCTTTTCGGAATACATCTGGCATTAGCATATATTTGTTTTTGGAAGAACTGGTATTTCTGAAACATAGACACCTCACATATAGAAAAACAATTTTTATAGATAACTCAGAGCTGCAGAGACAAGACGCCTAGGAGAGGTGACTGTGAGGGACCTTCAGCCAATCTCTATAGCAGAAGACAAAGGTTTTAATGCATTTGTCAGTAACCCCAAACCTGTGTCTGTTGCTTTATTTAATACTAATAAAACAATATAACATGTTATATATATTTAATGACAGATTTCTTCTTATGTACACAGCAGACTTCTAAAAGTATTGGTATCGGGATACTGGATGTGATATTACTTTGCATCAGAGGAAAACGAATCAAACGGTATCGCCCATCCCCATGAATTGCCCTGTTAAGAAAGCCAAGGTGTGAGGATGGGACAAGTGTACACTCGTTAAAGGGTTAAGCATCCTGCACGTCTGTCAAAGAGGCAGCACCAACTCATGTTCTGTTAGAGAGCACTGCCCCGATGGTTGAGTCATTAACAGGAACCAACAGTGATGGACGCTACAGGAAAACCGCTTCTTTTGAAGCAAACTTCAAGTGAGTCATAAATCTGTAACTTTCTCTACTGTACTGCTACTGTGATGATAGCCCGCAGGAGAACACATTTATTTTGAAAGCTGTCAAAGAATGCACCTGGCTTCTCTGTGGCAGGCACTGCAGCTTCCCACCTTCTGTTATGAAGGGACTACAAAAGGTCTGAAAACAAGCCCTACGATTTAATTCTCCTCAAGTCCTTAAAAACACGGAAAGAATAAGACTGACGGAGAGCCAGACATACAAACACTACATCTGTGTGGTTACAAACACATGCTGCTGACGACCAGAGAACAGACAGTACATATCCCAAGTTAGATTTCCCATAATCCTCAGCGTGGCTTTGGATAGTGAGACTGACAGTGGAGAGAACTGGCAGATTGAAGAGTGTTCTCCCTGTCGGGGTGAAAGGGAGGTGTCGTCGCTTTCACCGTAGCTCCACTTGCCGGCTGTCACCGGCGTATCACCGCTCTGTCAGCTCGAAGCCGCGGGCCCCTGCCGGCACAGCACGCGGCACTGTTTAACGGCACGTGCCTTTTGGAAGCGGTGCATTGGCATGTGCTTCTTAAAGCCTTGTAACGAACAGTTGGCAGAATGACAAGACTCGCATTTTCGCAAAACCAAACTCTACACGCTCGTCCGTCTGCATCGGCAGGCAAAGCCGCTTGAAATAAGTCATTTCTTCACTTCAGATTCTGCCTCCACCCCGGTGGGTGTGGGTTTCGCATGCATTCATATTAGTTTTCTCCAGGTACTTTGGATTCCTTTCCACAGACCAGAAATATGACTTCAGGTACCCCAGTGTCCCTAAATTGCCCATACTGAGTCTCCGACCTCATCACAACCCTGTGCTGGATCAATGGTTATGGAAAATGGACAGAATTTCCTCGTGTATCTAATGTAGGGCTGGCATCCCACCCAAGGTGTAACCCAGCTTGGTGCAAAGAGAGTGGGCGACTGGCCTGGAAATGTCTGAAGAATGTAGCGGGTTCTTAACGAATTGCTTATCACTGTGAATACAGCTCACCCAGCAAACTCTGTGAGGTTTTTCATGGGCGAACAAAACGGCAAAGCATTAAATGTCCAGTTGTGTTGTATTTCTAACTCGTAAAAGTTGCCAGGGGCAACACGGTAGCTCAGCAGTTAGTCATCTTTGAGTCAAGATAACAGCTTCAAACCTAATCCCAGCTCTTCACATGCTCTCCCAGTGATTGAATGAATTCTGGTTTTAAACAGTTGCAGGTGAAAGGTGAAAAATACTTAAAAATGAATACACCAGGGGTTTTTTGGTACAAGTATTATCCAAGTAAGCAAACAGCTGTACATTCATTCATTCATTCAGTATGTGAAACTTCGAGACTGTGTGTCTGATGTGGTAAAGTGCTCTTCCCTTTCCGCTTCACTTCCTTTACGTCGGACTTCAGCCACAATACGGACAGCTGTCACCTCCAGAAGTTCTCAGATGAAACAGCCATCGTTGGATGCATATCAAAAGGGAACGATCTGGAATACAGGGAGATCATCGCCAACTTTGTCGAATGGCGTGGAAGGAACCACCTCTAGATAAACGTCAACAAGTCAAAGGAGATGGTGATTGACTTCTGCCGCAATGCACTGGTGAACATCCCGGGAGTGGATGTAGAGATTGTGTCGGTCTAAAAATACCTGGGCTTTCATATCAATAGCAAACTGGACTGGTCACACAACACAGATGTACCGTACAAGAATGGCCAAAGTCGTCTCCACCCGCTGAGAAGACCGAGGTCCTTCGGAGTGTGCAGGACACTGTTAAGGACCTTTTATGACACAATAGTGGCATCTGCAATATTCTACGCAGTGGTGTGCTGGGCATGCGGGAGCTCAGAGAGGGACAGGAAGAGACTGAACAAGCTGGTCAGAAGTGCTGTCTCTGTCCTGGGCTGCTCTCTAGACCCAACTGAAGAGGTGGGTGAGAAGAGGATGCTGGCCAAACTTACATCCATTATGAACAATCCATCTCACCCCCTACCCCTGACAGTAGCTGCGTTATATAACTCCTTCAGCAGCAGACTAGTGCATCTGAAATGCAAGCAGGAAGGCTTCTGCAGGTCCTTCATTCCATCTGCCATTGGACTATATAACACCACAGTCAGCATGAAGCTCAATTATTTCTCCTACTGATTGTCCACTATCCATGATGCTCTTTACACTGTGCAATATCTTCTCTAAATATGTAACTAGTATAATTTATATCCACTCGGTACAATTTCTGTATATACGTCATTCATCTGTTAAATTCTTTTTTCTCATGTCATACGTGCAGTATGTGCAGTTGTGTGCACAATTCTTCATATTTTTTCTGTTATCTATTGTCTATTTTTGTTATAGTATCATTTGTCTGTCTTTTTTCTACTGCTATCTTACTCTTGGGCTGCTGTAACAAGTAAATTTCCCCGGTGTGGGATCAATAAAGTCCATCTTATCTTATTCAGTACAGGGTCATGGAGCCAATCCCACAAAGCACAGGGCACAAGTATGGGGACACCCTGGATGGGATGCCAGTCCATCACAGGGCTCACACACACACACACACACACACACACACACACAGTTTGAACTTTGCAAATTCACCTGGACACATGTCTGTGCACCACCAAAGGAAACAGACTACATGGAAGAAACCCGATAAATACCCACACACAGAGCAGAGGCAGGACTCGAAACCCTGTCTCTTGAGGTATGAAGTCACGGAGCCAGCCACTGAGCCGCCATAGGTGAATAAAGTAATTTAGGCAAATAATGACTGAGGGAGGAAGTACAACCGCATCTCCCCCAAAATAGTTCACACTGTCACAAAAACACAAAACAAGCCCACTCCCCCGGTGAAAACAGCTCTGACAGAGTTACGACGACAGAAGCAAACCCTCACTGATATGAAAACCAGACCCCACTGCCCAGTCCTGGGCGACTACATTAGCAGCACTAACCAAGATACAGTTCAAAGATGGAAACGCCAATCTAATCCAAGACAAGCAAATTCAGTCATGTGACCACATGCTGTCCAATAAGACAAGATCCTCCTTTCTGATTGGCTGAGAAGGTACACAGCTACAAATGCTTTTTGTATGTCTATGATGAACATTCCTGGGCAGAATTTGATGAATTCCATCACTGACACACGCGATGGGGTGCTCTTTAGCTGGTCAGCTGAACCAAACTTCACCAAATGAGGAAAGGTGCGGTACCCACTGTTATGGACTTAACCACCCTGTTTCCACAGAAAATCAAATAGATATCATTAAAAACATTCCTAATACATTTCAAAAAATTGCAAAGAAGACATCATACTACAATTACTGACCACAGCAAAGATGAAAATCTGTAAAGTTTTCAGTAAGGAGAGGAAAGCCTCTATCGTGGTAACAGATGTTCTAAATAGCAATTTGTTTGGAATGTGAAATAAAAAAAAAGGTCGAGTTTAGAAAAGAATATCAAAATGTATATTTTACAAACACATACCCATAAAAAACGGTAAAACTGGCGAAGCTGACAATTTTGACATGGTCTCAACTTTTTTTCGGAGCTAGCTGTAATACACCAATCAGCATTTGCTTTGTGACAATTCTAAAAATAGTCATATCCTTTCAAGAATTACTGACAATTCAATAACAGTCCAAAAAAATTCCCAAGCTGACTTCAATGTCTGATATTTATTTGTAAATATTAATATTTGTGATACAGCATGTGTGAGGGTAGTTGAAGAAATTACTGGAACATTTCCATTAGTCAGCAAATGAGAAAGGTAGGATTATTTCTTTATAATTAAATCATAAATCGCAGGTTAACAATTTGACCTCTCTTCAGTAACACAGCACTACCCTGACATGATTCATCTTCTCACAACTTCAAAGCCTGCTGTGTGTGTGTTTCCCACACAAACACTCCATTGAAACTAAGCTTTATAAATATTGATAGGTTTTAAGATACAATCCTGTTGCTGCTACCAAAGGTCTAGCTCACCTTGATTAGAATCGGTTTGCCACTTTCCGTCCAACAAGCACCTGGTATGCCTTCCATCCCAGTGACTCAATGAAGAAACATGACCTAGAACGTTGGGTGTATGAACCGCATTCTCGCTGACAGGCTTCTTCCTCGACCTTCACCAGCACCCAGAAAAAGACAGCTGACCTATCATTTTGCATTTCGTATTTACCTACAGAGTAAATACAGAGAACAGTTTGACTTTCACAGTGCACAGTTAGACCTATTAGACTTTCAGAGCAGATCTGTCTGCAGCTGAAGCCACTTTGGTGAAACACTCAGACCCAGAACATTTCAGCCATTTCTGACCACAAACCATACCTACAGTTACTAAAGTGGGCCGAGTGTGAAAATGTCCCCTGTGTCTATGAACTGATCAGCAGTGAGAGACAGCAAACTAAGGCAATGCCCGAACCTACCAGGAAAATGGTCTGTTCTTTTTCCTCCTCTTCTGTGAGAGGGGTGGTGTATTTTCCTCTGAATCTCACCAGTCTGTATGTTAATCGGGGCATAGTGTGGTGCTGCTGGCTTGTTGCTCCTTCCAGCATCTGCTTTTGGCCTGTGGCAGCACCTCCAGCTTCGGTCCTTCATTACCAAACAGAGACATTCTCTTCTCGCCGAATTCCCTTCTTCAGGTCCCTGGAAGAATGACTCTAAATCAGAAGTAGGCCTTGTGAACAGGTACTCCAAGCACAGGATTGCTCTTCTTCAGCAGTTAGGTGTATAAATAGGTAGTATAGAGAAGAATGAGGGATGAGTCTTAGCTTTGGATGTGACCTGATTCTTAAGGAAGAACGATCACCTTCTGCCAGCTACAGCTGGGAATTGTGGGTAATGTGTATCACACGCAGGTGACAATTCTATATCTGCCCATGCTTTATTCACTTCTTTATGTGGAACTACTTCCATAGCTGATGCAGACAAGTTAATGCATGTTTTACTGGGCCAAATTCAATGGTACAACTGCAGTTCCCTTCCCAGTGCATCTGCCTGCTGCTCATCTACTTGGTATTTCAACATTCCTTCGCCATAGACGTCAGTGGTTTTGTCCAGTGCATCATAAACTCTACAGCCCCCCAAACTGCGGCTGCAGCACCACCACCATACTGATCTCAAATCAGGAAAATCCTTTCTCAAGTGCCAAGATGGCTCGGGGACACACCCTGTCTGCTGAAAGATTTAAACACTGGCATAGCCATAAATCCCTCCCTGTCCAGCGCCTGCCCCCTGCTCATGTACCCCCCCCACTGCGTCTGCCCCTGCAGTAAACGAAGCCAATTAACTTAATTGCTAACTTTACAATTAGCAATCCAGAACCCCTATAAATCTACACGACACCAAAGGTGACCGTAACGGTTCCCCTCACAGACTCTGCTTACTCAGGGCCTGTTAGTGATATCGTCCTCCAGGACCTTCTCAACCGTTCACCGTGTGCTGGTGCCTCACTCTAACCAGGTGAGGTCAGCTAATAGCAATTCATGTTTTTAATTAGAGTGACTCAACGAGACCATGACTCGCTGTAGACCGAGCTTGCATGAGGAGCAGAGGGCACACAAACTCGTCACACACAGAAGTGGGGGCGCAGCATCAACGTGAAGTCCTAGAATTCATTTTCCAATTTAATGGCTGGCTATTTAATAAGCTCATCACGTTAAGGAAACCCCACCACATCACGTGACCAAAGATGGAGTGACAGCATCTTGGCTCTGACTTCATCACCATTTTAAAGGCCTTTTCACCAGAGCTTTAAATGACAATCATTAATTAATCCTCTCTCAGGACTTGGGGGGGGGTGTTCCTGAAGCAATGCACAGCAGGAGCTCTCCATCAGCACACCTGTAAAAAGACAAAGGTAATGAGCTCTCCCCTCCCAATTACACCTTCATTAAAAACTGCCTTCATTATGAAGGCTTGCCAATGAACAAAAGATGAATGGCACTATGGTACTCGCCTGTGTCACTTGTTCGCAGCTGTATGCAGACTGCAGCCATCTGATGGTTGACAAAATCGGCTAATTTGGCAGCAAAGCTAAGCCTGATAAGTGACTCACCTCACATGCCACCTGACGGAACCCTGCCATCGACAGGATGGGCAGAGCATGAACACCTTATTCAAGGAAAAGTGGCCTCGCATGAACGTGTAGCGACCGCAATGGGCTGACAGCGAGAGGGCAGGGCTACGCCTTCAGGGGACCTGCGTCTTCATACCTACCCAAATGAAGTCTCACGGTAAGAATCTGTCGGGAGTCATGCCGTTTGGATTCATCAGTTGGGTGTCTCCTGAGGTTGGCAGTCAAGACCGCAAAGACTCATTAAGGTAACAAGCCACAGGATAGGAGCTTTTCACCTAGTCATACCGGCTCCCATACTAAATGTGTCCCACGTACCGCATTCTACATGCTATGGATATGCTTGCTGCGGTAACCAACCACTAAACAACACATCAATCAACACAACAGCTCAGACAAACAGGAAGCCATAACCGGGTGACCAAGCAAAACAGAAAACGTATAATGATATCGCCTGGAAGGAAGATGACAGACAGGCAATATTGGTCGCATGACATCCCCTCCCAAAGGACCAGCGTCAGCCCCTCCCCCGATTCTATCTGTTATCAGGCTATACTCCTTAGCTTCACTGTGCTTTCTTTCGTCCAGAGGTTCCATCTCTCCTGCTCGCTCAAACCCAGCTGTGCTCTTAAATCATTCTTATTTTGCCCCTCCTGTCCAGAAAAGCTACCATCAAACATGGCCCATCTGGTTTCTCACACTTTTCTTGGACAACCCCCCTTTTAGCTTGCTTTTTTGTTCACATTTGCAGCTCCGGCCTGCATTTTGGAATGATGGAGAAGAGGCATCGTGCTATTAAACCGGTTCCATCCAAGCACTCCGGTTATAAACCATACTTACTTTTAAGCAGTTGAGGTCCTTACACTCTGCTGAGTCTAGCACCCTGCCAACCCAGCCAGAATATTTTATTATAAAGGGAGCCCTTCCAGAATGTGTGCAGAAGTTCTAGGTCACCAAAACTCTACTGACTCAAAATGTCTACTGTGGTCAGACAAAGCCAAAATGGAGAAGTGGAGGCAGGTGGAGAGCAGAGCCAAAATGGAGAAGTGGGGGCAGGTGGAGAGCAGAGCCAAAATGGAGAAGTGGGGGCAGGTGGAGAGCAGAGCCAAAATGGAGAACTGGGGGCAGGTGGAGATCAGAGCCAAAATGGAGAAGTGGGGTCAGGTGGAGAGCTACACGGAGCCAAAATGGAAGAGTGGGGTCAGGTGGAGAGCTACACGGAGCCAAAATGGAGGAGTGGGGTCAGGTGGAGAGCTACACAGAGTCAAAATGTAGGAGGCAGACACCACAGAAGAACTAATTTGTCTAAGAATCCAATAAAAATGTGTAAAAATAAGTCACGTGCATGAAAATCAAAAGGTGTTTGCCCTAAAAAATTGACATAGAACCTAAAATAAACATATATCAATGTAAGGTTAGCAATAAAGATATTAAAGTAAAACTAATATCCTCTTCCTCTGTCACAGATTTAAAAAACAAGGCAAAGAACAAAGAATAGAAGACAAACCATGGACCGTGCAAGAATCGGGCTAGCAGGGGTTGACCCTCAAATGTTTTTATGGGAACCCCTCCCAATCTCACTTGCACAAATTACTGGTCACAATATTCTAGATTCATCTCGCCTAACCCTAGAACTGCCCCAGCTTTAGAAGTTCTCTACCTTCAGTTGTAAGCCCAGCAGGTTCCAACAGCTTGTTAACATGAACCAGATGGGTGTCATAAAGCCAATATAATTAGCACAAGGATGGAAAGTAATTGCAAAGTAAAAAAGTGGGCAG
Organism: Gymnarchus niloticus; assembly: GCA_009936485.2. NCBI lineage: Eukaryota > Metazoa > Chordata > Actinopteri > Osteoglossiformes > Gymnarchidae > Gymnarchus > Gymnarchus niloticus. The sequence continues at coordinate 25,622 of JAACJT020018264.1, read as the reverse complement.
ATTCATGCCCCCCCAGTGCCTGTTACTGGCCATATTCAGTTTATTTTGAACACATCTAACTTGGCAAATGCATTTGCCAGAAAGTACAACAGTTTCTCTTAGGCACTTGACAGACTTTCCATTTCGTAACACTGCCTGACTTTAATTTCTTCTTCTCTGGTTTACTGGCAGGTTGCATCCTGCCACCTAGTGTACTGGAGTGTCAAATAAGGACTGGCACATTTGAAAATGCTTGTTTTCAGTTCCACTTCTCCTCCATTACTTCACTGCTGTACTTTGCTGTTACTTCCTCCCGACTTATTCTTCACCACAACAGGTCCTGCCTCTCCTCTTTATTAGTGTCCGGAACCTTCTAATTCCTCTAATTGTGCAATTTGATGCAGAAGAAATGACATTTTAATAAGCTGGAGATCACCTCAGGCACAAAATTGATGTAAACCTAATTAAATGGGGTCACCGATGGTTGTGGCCTTTTGGTAATGTGATGGAGCTGTACCACAGGGGTCCCATATTTCAACTTTGCGAAACCAAGACGGAGACCTTCATTCTGTTCAACGTGGCCTAGCTGTTATCGCAACTCTGCTTATGCAGGGCTGCGGGGGAAGGCCTGGGAGATCGATTTAACTGAAACTGCAGAGTCTGGGTACCTAGAGAGAATCCACACAGCTCAAGCAGAATAATCAAACTCTGCACACACCGGGCAGAGGAAGGATGCAAACCCCAGGCGCTGAAGCTGTGAGGCAATCAAGCCAAGGCTTCATAATTTATTATATTCAGGCAGCCTATACCACTCCATAAACATCACACAGAATGAATACTGTAGTGCAGTTGAGGGTATTATGGGGATTCATAAACTGGGACTTCATTCATGGATGTATAAAACTGCTTTTTTAGTCACACTTTGGCCCAGAAGAAACTTAGTTGTATGCAAAGTTACAAAGTTTTAAATGATGGTTTAAGGTTCACTGCTCCCGGCCACAATAGGGGCCCGGTGGTGGGGTCAAGCTGGAAGCTCCACACTGACAGGTAGGAAATATTCTCATTCAAACTTGTGTGCCAATCCCCAGGAGTCATCAAGATCAAGCACAGGCACTTCCAGTCCCCAAACACCGGAGTGCTCACTGGTGTCACCTCTCAGCACTGACTGGTGTCATGGATATTGTCATAACAACCAATCATCTGATCTCTACTTTAGTCACTGAACTGAATAGACCCTACTGGACTACCGTATCTCTGAGGATCAAATTGGAAGCTGTGAAATAACTGATTAGAAGCTCTAAACAATTCCCAGCATGAAAAGGAAGGAGAGACTAATATAAATAATGCAGCGTTTCCCTTGGGCAAGGCAGCAGAGACAGGAAAGATAGTCAAGACAGTAAGCATCCTATTTTCCCTGCGAGGCTATGACAGTAATAACTCACTCGAAGCTACGAGTGCATGCGGAGACCCTTGTTACCCAACTTTTTTCCTGTCAAATTATTTCCCTGCTAGGATATTATGTAACTAGCTCAAGCAGAAGTGTAGGTAGCCAAGGACCTGAAGCACGCTCGGTTCCTGGATACAGATCAGATATTTATAGAGTGGTCTGGATCTATCCAAGTTTACTTTGAACTCATTGGATTATAAACAGATTAGTACAACTGGAAAACTTAGTCATATTTTTTGGATGTAAGTTTGTACTGATTTGAATTAATGAGGCTATGACCCTAGCCAAGATAAATGGACAAAAGATGGATGGATGGATGGATGGATGTAATATACCAAAGACCAGTTTTTCAGTCTTTAGAGGACATTCAAATTTTTCACACACATGCATGTCACATTCCACATTCACCATCCCAGCGTCCAATCACTTGCCTGTCACAAACACAAATAATAAAATGATAATAAAAATAATTATAAAAAAATAAATAAAATAAGCAGAGAAATTTTGGCTAAAGCCTACTCCTTAGAGACTCTTACTTTTACAGCCTTCAAAGTCTTCACAATAAATACAGGCATACCGCACACTGGATGGGATGCCAGTCTTAACTGAGGACTTACACACTTTGGGCAGTTAAATAAAAAACAAAAACAGAAGGTAAAGCATACACTTTTTAAAATGCAAATCCCAAAGACAGAGCTAGGCAGTGAAAACTGGGTCCAAGGCTACAGTAATGCTTACATTTAAAAAAAAATAATAATAATGCAATTAGCAGATATTCTAGTTTTGGCACAAATCACCCCTCAGGTCAGCCTCGTGCTTTCCTTTCTCTTCATAACTTGGAAAAGGGCACCTATTTCAGCTTCCAAAGTGCTAAATCACTCAAAACCCTAGCTAAAATGTCAGGGTCTTCGTGACAACATTAAAAATAACGGTCGTGTTGAAGTACTCCCACGCTACTCCTGTCTTAATAATTACGTCAAAGACTCCGTTATTTCAGAAAGTCAGACCCTGACCAAATGGTGCAGGAAAGAGCTCATTTAAAGTCCCATTGACCCGAGTGAGGATAAACTGATCCTCAGGATGGTTGAGAGACTGTTAAAAACTGACCCCACATCTTGATGGCTTAATTCGGGAATCTCCAGCCTCCGTGCATCACCGCACGCTCCCCGAAATCACATCACTTTGTCATCATCACTGAGTGAACAGCAGCCCAGGGACATAACGAAGGTCATAGCGAGAGACAGAATGGCCACATCTTCAGACGTAAGCTTTGTGCATGGATTTAACCCTTAATTGGCACCTGCAGAGGTTCGAAAAGGCTTCCATGGATTCATATTTGATGTGCCACTGCTTGATACAGCTCTTATGAGGTTAAGTCCCACACACATCCACTGATGTCTGTCTGCATTTGTTCTAAATGCTCCCCAGTCTTGAAGTAGAAAAGGTAAACTGCAAAAAGAATGGTGACAATCTAGAGATCTAAAAAAATAAATCAGGTAAGCATTATTGTTTTAGGGCAACCTTCATTTGGAGGGTTCTCTGCTTAACAGTTCTGAATTCCATCCCACAGCAAATGTCTTTCAGTGTGAGCCTTAGGGTAAATAAATGCTAAAATTTAGCTAAAGAGAACACAGAAGAAATTGAACAGAAAGGCAAAATCTGAATCTAAGCTCTGAGTCTTTCATGTTCTGAGATGAGACTGAATCTTGGACATGGATATACACCAGACACGGTGGGTAAAGAGCTGTGGGTAGGTAATTGTAACCATAGTGGTTTCGAAACAGGCCATCTTCTCTACCTAGAGAGTGTCTCTATGCCTTGAAGTTATGAGGAAGCCCATCCTTTGTAGACTTCTCCATCCTGAGGTTCTGGTGAGCAGTCTGTACAGACTGCCTTGTCTGGCGGCAGAGCCTCAGGCTGAAAAAGCTGAAGGGTGAAGCAAAGTCTGAGACTTTCATGTTCTGAGAGGAACACTGAGGCGAAGGAACCAAAGTTCTGGGGGAAGGAGGAGTCAGACAGGATAGGGAACCGAGGACAGCAAACCAGGAGATGCTGGGGAACTATGGCTGAAGTTCTGAAGGGAATAGGCAAAAGGAATTGAGAACTGGCATCAAATTCAACAGAACTAGAAGTCAGAAAAAAATCAGAAGACGTGGAGCCAAACACTGGGCAGGGAAGAATGAATATCCATAAAATGGTAAGGATGAGGATCTGCAAAATGTACCGCTTGACCAAGAGACTTCTAGAAGGCAATGAAGAGCGTCAGTTAAGAAACATCTCTGTAACACATGGGGCCCTATTTTGCACTGGTGGAAAGCGCGACACAAAGTGGTTTTGCTAGTTTTGTACCAGTGCATTCCTCATTTTCACACCAAGCACGCATGTTTTCAAAATAACAAATGATTTTGCACACGTTTCCCGCTCATATGAGTGGGTCTTTTTTAAATGAGGTGTGGCTGGACGCATTGTCAGCGTGTTGCTATTTTAAGGCAGCAAAATGACATTGTGCTTTTGACCAACAAAAACCACATCCAAAGTCACTGTCGTATTATTAAACAATATTTAAGCCGCACATTTTAGAAACGTGCGGGACACGACGCTCGTTATGGACACAGGTACGTGCTCAAAGTCCACTAACGGTTTTTTGCTATTTTATTTCATTTGTATACGTTTTGTTATAGAGTACAACTTATGGAGAGAAATTTGTCTCAAAATTAATCATTTTGAAAAATTTCTCTCCATATTCCCAAGCTTGATTCACCTCGATATGCTTAGTTGGACCAGTGGTGCTCCCGTAAATGATTTGTTCCCGCCTTTTCACTTCACGCATGAGCACGTCCGTTTCCTTGGCCAAAAACCGATCTGGTTTGCCAGATGAACACGCCATTATAATAACAATCCGCTATAGTTCATACGCCCCTGCCTTTTAAGGGTGAAGTGACGTGCTATTCTGATTGGTTTATTGCAAGTTGCACCCAAAACACACCTCTGAATAATTAAGAGAGTTAGGACAACCTTTTTGCGCCTTGCGTTGGGGCGAAGTCTGTTTTTTCTGCAGTCAAAATAGTGAAATGGATTTGGACATGCCCATAAATGTTATTTGCACCTTTCGCTTTATGCTTTGCGTTAGATCATTAAAATAGAGCCCATGGACTTGCTGGCATTGGCCTGGTGAGACCATAACCAATGTCAGGCCAACGGCTGGTCTGGAAATGCTGTGTTATATAGATTGTTTTCAAAAGCAGCACAAAATGACTTGTTGATTTTATGAACTGTTTCTATCATTAACTTGCCTACCATTTTATTCACTTGTGTTGTCTACTTGAATTTGCCTGCAACTTTTTGAGTTTTAGCTCAAGTGAATGATTTCAGATCTTTGTGAAACACCTTGAACTGCAATTCTGTAGGAAACATGCTATTGTAATACGGTTTATCGCTATTCAGCTGCCAAGGTTTAACCTAACATCAGTGTTCAAACAGCAAGGTCCATTCCCTGGATACAACCCCGCAACATTTCAATCGCAAGATGAACACCAACCCCCTCCCCCCAGAAAGGCTGGAATGTTTCTCACAGCATCGGTCCAATAAACGATTCGTGCCGAGAGCACAGACTATTTCTGATTGCGTGGGAGTCCAAAAGTAACACTGACACGCCTGACGTGAACAAACTGAAATGTAGCTACACATTATAAGGTTGTGGCAAAAACTTTTGTGAAGGTCGCCATGGTATTTCTAGACAATGAGCGCAAACCCTAACTAGCTGGATTCTAAGACCCGCTTCTTCACATCTTTATCTTGCAGAATATTAACCATCGAAACATGCGGTGAGCCCTGCACCGATCAGATAGACGGTGATATAATGCTCTGCATACATATACGCAAATCACGGGAATTGAAGTGCTTAGCTGTCATAAATGTTTCGTTGCATGCTAAATAGGGACTAGCACAGAAAATCTTGTACAAAACTTTTTGACAACTGACCCTGAGCAAAAAACTGTCCATAGAAACGATCTGAGTGGGATTCATAAATCCAAAGAATTTATACTTTAATTACACCTATGCTTTCAAATAGGATGAAACTGTCACATCCGCAAAAGCCTCACCAAGAGGATATTAGACATTATTGGCTTTGCTGTGCTGGTCTCACGACACGGTCCTAAAGGGCAGTATTTTTTACCCCCACAATGATTTTTATGGCCATTTATGGAATGCAGAGATTAAGTGGCTCATAGCAACCATATATTTTGGCACACAAACTTTTTCGTTAACTTTTACGGCTTTTGGCTCAAAGAGGGTGCCATCTTAAATTTGATTAAGACCAGCTGACGTGCACTGGAGCAGAATCTGTTTAAGCAATTTGGAGGCATAAATGGGGGGGGTGGTGAAATATAGACCATTATTATTCTTAATGCACCTGGTATAAGACAGCAATTGGTGCATTTCATTACAATATGTAAATTTATGCCTACCTTGAGACATCATACCATGTCCTCCTTTCCCCCAAAGTGCTGATTCTAATTAACCAGTCGGTTAAAACGGTGGAAGGAGAGAACGGATACACTAAAATAGCATTGGTTAAATGCCAGCTCAAGGAAAGGATTTTAACGTTTAAAACACACCTGTACAAGAACACAGATCACACATGCCTTCTTCAGCCTCAGGCGCCTGTGCCAAACCCCTTTTCTCTGATTCCGTCACCCCCCCCCGTTCAGCTCATCCACTTTCTCTCACAAGTGTCGTCATGAATGAGCACCAGCCAGGCATCAGTAGCACTTTATACTGCCAATCAAGGCAGCCAAAGGACAGAAAAACAGACGATGTAACCCAGTAGCCAATCCCCACCTCTAACCCGGTCGGTTTGGCATTCCGACTTAGCAGCGGCAACTTTTCAGATCTCAGCCAAACAACATTGTTTCCTTAATGAACAAATCGATTCATGTGTCATATTTACTTAGAGAGCTCCTGGAAAAGAGCACTGCAGCTGAGGGGAGTTTGAGGAAATTTCACAAAACTCAGCAGGACTCAGAGCAAGACAGCTGTCAGACTACCAGAGCTGAAGCCAGATGAAAGGTGGTAACAGGAAGCCAATATGTAAATGCGATGATTAGAAGTCCAACAGGTTATGGGAGGTTGGCACCATGCTGTTATCCTGCACTCAGGCACGAGTCCTCAGCATTTATGTTATTCACTCCTGCAAGCATTTTCCAGGTCCTTTATTTTATGCCATTTTAGTCTCTGCATGCTGAGCCATGCACACACACACACACACACACACACACACACACACACACACACACAAAAAGAGCCATTACAGCGCTCACTTCAAGAACTTGTCAGAAATCCAGGCATAAGAAGCTGCAGATTACACACCGGTACGGCACCTTGGCTGGCCGCTGGTGGATCTGTGGGCAAATGCAGCATCACGGCAGACTCATGGAACTCAAAGGTGGTGGTTTTTACCTTGAGGAAGTTCAGATGTTTGCTCTTAATAGCATCTTGGGGTGGGGGAGGTCATTTAAACAGCATGTAGACTTGTATTAAGACGTGTTGGGTTAAGACAGTGGTCCAGAGGTAATGACCCAAAGTTAAACGCAACACTTGGTCGGTACCAGCATCAGCCCCAGGGGTGACACACAGATCAGTCCTTTAAACCCCACGATCCCAGGGGTCGGCCAACTCTGTAGGCTGCATCCATTATATTTAGGCAAACAGTCCTTCCGTAAAATACGAAAAACCCCTCTGGGCTTCATTTCTTCCTGAATGCATTAAGGATACAAATGACAGTCTAGGAAATACATTACAGCGGTAAATTTATCATTGGGGCTGCACCCCTGAGTCAGGGTTCGTAAAAGACATACAGATATCACTAGAATTATTCAGAGTATTGAAATTGTACACAATGCACATTGCACAGGTTATGGGACTGAAATCACACCAGGGAGGCTTAATGGGGACATTTAGTGCAAAAACCCCATATAAGACAACATTTATAAACATTAATACCTGCATGCCTCATTTGCCCTTCCAGTTTTCACGGCTGCCCTCCTCCCTGCCCTGAGCGGTGGTGGATATCTCCTCCAGGCAGACCCTCCCTGTGACGTCCATCGGAGGCTGACCACCATACTGGCCGTTCCACTTCACACCATCTCAGTGACTCTGTGTTCAGAGCACAGCGAACACAGTTATGAGCTGTGCCTGCTCACAGCCAGCACTATCTCTGCTGACCTCCTTCCAGAATGAACACAATGATTTATTGACACTTTCGGCAGAATTGAGACATGCAGGACACTTTAACTGCGAAATCCCAGCCCTTGCCAGTCAGTCCCAGTGTTCAAAACCACTGCCACAGCAGACAGTTCATTGAGGAAAGCAGAGGATTAACAGTTGTCATGCTGATTGTTAATTAACTCATCAATTAATCTGCAAGACGACGCAGTTTAGAGATGCCCTTGCAGTGCTAGCCAGGTTTATTCGTTCAGAGGCAGGTTAAAAAAAAGCATGTTGAGAGAGGAAAGAAGCTCAAATTCAGTTCATCGTGAGGTGGCGTTTATTCAAGTTCATTACACTGAGTGGTAAAACCACGTCTGTTTGAGGTAACAGACAGTACTAACACCTCATGTCCATCACAGAGGATGACAGGAAGATGGGAATATTCCATACCCAAAACCTGGTCACCTGACTCACCCTCTCAGGTCTGTATCCTCCACCCACCTCCCCATAGAGTTGCATGTCCGTCCATCAATCCTCTAACCAATTATCCCAGTCAGGGTCGTGGGTATGTATACTGTAAGTCTGCCTGTAAATGAACTGGGAAACAGGGATTACACTGGTGATGATAAGAAAGATGCAGAGAGACGAATAAGACAGGAAGCTTTGAAGACTACAAGCCCTAAGTCAACAATCAATAAGCAGGTTAATCAGAGGTTTCAAAGATTATTGTAAATCCCTGCAACTACGGTCTGACGGCCTTTCCCAATGATCTTGGGGTTGTTTGACGCTTTAGAAACTGTAATAATTACTGTTAGTGAGTTTTACTAAAGCAACGATAGATTTGTAGCCCTAAAGAAGGGAGTCTGCACAGAGCACAATCTGAGAGTGGATCATTGTGCTGCGTGGGGCTTTTCTGAGCCAATCAGGCAGATAGCTCGAGATAACAGGGTTTCCACACTTATTTAGTCCCTGCATCTGAAAGGAATCCATATCCATCAAGCCGATAATTGTCATTTTTAATAATGACAGCACATCTTCAGTCACAGGAAGGAGAATCAATCATACGTGGATTAACGGGATATTGATCACGTCGGAAAGCCCGTAGAGGATCTTCAGTAGAACCGCAGGGGGAGCATCTTAACAAATCTGCTGCTCATTCGTATGTACAAAGTCTGCCTGTTAAAATGACATAAATCAGAGGCCGCAGCAGGGGACTGCAGATCGATCCGCGTCGGTTCAGGAATAATCTGGGAGGGATTAATGAAATCAGGCCGGCTAATGAGTGAGACGGGCGACTGAACATGTGCTGACTGCAGACTCCCAGCAGAATGAGTTCAGAGGGCTGGTGGGCAACAAGGGCTAAGGTAATGAATGTCACCTTCATTATTGTTCACCTTCACATTGCACCCCCCTCGCTGTGTGCCTCCGCACCATCTCCATCTTCACTCCCTCCCCCGTCTTCATCACCCGAGGAATGGGAGCTGACCAGCATCCTGAAAGAAGCCCAGATAATTCTTCTTTAGTGACAGAACCATCATTCCGGATCCAGAGCTCGGTGTAATGGAGATGCCAGATACTAACAGTGTAATATCTAAACGGATTAGCATTGGAGCTTGATTGATTTCTTTTTTTTTTATAATTATTATTATCTTCTTCCTACTGGATGGGGTCACAGAGGGGCATGAAGGCTATCCAACGTAGCACTGGGCACTAGGCTGAGGTACACCCTGGACCTGAGGGTCGTCTAGGATCAAAGAGAAAAGGATGCAAGGGTTCTGTCGGTCACTTACACTAGTGAAAAATTCTGACCTGCTTGTGCCCTCCAGATTCATGACAGAAATGCAAACGTGAAGATAAATAACAATAAACACCAAAAAAAGACAGCAATAAATTACACTACAGTAAATAAGAGAAAAATAACAGTACTGTACTTACTAGATACAACAGTAAATTTTCAATATGGCATTATAACATGTCCATAGCACGATGCTCAATAGTCTTAAGACCGTAAAAACTGTTCCTGAACCATGAAGTCCAGGTGCTTATGGTTCTAACCGTCTTGTCAGAGGGGAGGGGAGGGGAGGGGAGAGAGACATGTTTGCGCTAGATGGCTGAGGTCTCCGGGGTCTTTTACGCTGCCTCCTGCCTTTTGGAAATCCTGTGCCAGGGAGAATACGCGTCGCACCTGCAGACACTGCTGGCAGGTGTGTATCCCTTTAAGAAGGCCGGACGCTCTCCTCAAGTACAGACACCCTGCTGCCCAGCAGAGCCATGGGTCACTTCTTAGTTTGAGGCCCTGCTGCATGGAGAGTCCCTCAAGACCAAGGAGACTTTGATCTTCCAGTCAGAGCAGCTTGAACCTAATGACCTGAAAATGTCATGGGTCTATTAGACAGCACAACGTCGCCTCATGCCAGTGCCTCATGCTGCTCATTCAGTCTCTTGACGTTGCTTGTTGTGTGAGGAGTATGACGTGGACAGTCTGAGACACACACATACCGTCTGACTATCTCCGAGGGGGAAGGTTTTTCCTATTTACTTCCATTTTCGCTTATCGCAGCCGACGATGTTTACTTCTTAGCTTAGAGCCGCTAAAGGGGTGTAGACCACCATCTCCCCCTGCTGGCCTGTGTGCTGATTTACCATCATTTCTGTGAAGGGAAACGGAGGAGAAAGGTGATGGAAGAATTTGCCCAGAGGTGGAATGGCATCACAGAGGGACGTGCACGGGAGACGCGTATCCTCTCACTAGAGGGCATCGTGTTCTTCTTCCTGCGGAAAAGCATGCAAGAGACATGACCAGGTCATCCAAAAGTATGGCGGACACATTCAACAGGTAGTGTTGTAAATAAAAGCTTCACTTACGGAAAAACATGTCGACAGACACAAATATCACCACCAAAATGTCTGATCCAGATGCATTACATGGGAACTCCAAAAGCAATTGCATCCAAAGGATATGCATACAAGGAGTCACAGAAAATTCTACTTATTCACCTGAGAGTTACAGCATCAGTTTCAGTCAGCTTATTGAGCTGAGTCACAACATGTGCCTACACCCATCTGTTTAATAGACTGTTTTTCCAGCTGAGAGTCACAGCATCCTACTTCAGAATGTAACGTACCAAACGCCTTATTGTTGGGTCCTTATCTGCACTTGTATCTTACTACCTTTAATTACAAAAAGTACACAAGCCGACAGTCTTCTGCGTCTTGGGTGCACATCTGACGGGGGGAAATCAGACTGCGTTACTGTTAGGTGGCAAGAGGCAATCATTTTTATGTTTGATCGACGGGGGCTGGGGGTGGGGGGTCTTCCACTGCGTATTCGAGTCAGAGCTAAATAATAGAATCGCGGGTGTGAAAGAAACTCGAACTTGAAATGCAAATTAAATCACAGAATGGATACGGCAAAATATAAATTAATCTGCACTGGCGTGGCAAGAAAAATGTCACTAAATCACTGACTTGCTAATACAATCGTAAATTGAATTTTTTCGGGGGGATTAATCAGTCGGAGGCGGTGGAAATCTTGGCTCGGGGATGTTAAAGCTAGCATAAAGATGAATGCGAATGTTCACCGCCAGATTTGCACGGTCCGGCTGGAAACGTCTTCTTTTTAACTGCGCCGACACAAAGTCCTCGAAAGACTGGGAGCTCCTCATCTGAAGCATTTAAATGCAAATGAGCGTGCAATTAAAATGAGGCGGGAGACGAAGTCTTCAAGAAAAGGTGTTTTCAGCCGTTCATCGGGAGTCGTGAGAGGAAGCGGACTGGAAAACGGGAGACTGAACTTCTGGACACAATGATCAACGCTGTTGCTGGCGTTGGCATTCAAAGAACGAAACTGATCCATTGTTCAGTGTGTGAACCTGTCCCTCCTAAAAAGTCGGGCAGGATATGGAAGCAAAATTAAGTTGAATCTTAGTAAAGGCCGTCTATTTAAATTCAAGGAAAAAAATCACAAAAGACCCAGCGGTTATGCTTAGGATAAGCGGCTGGAAGATGATGGATGGACGTACGGACGGAAAATAACATTGGAATTTCAAGTTGGTTATGATATGTTAAATAGGCTAGTTCTTCAGCAAAGATTTCCCTCACACATTGACTATAGCTTTACATTGTTTGCAGTCTAACTAAATTCCATCTATCCAACTTCCATGAACTAGAGCCGACAAGAAGCTCAGGGTACAATGCAGGGGACATTATTATTCGGATGCCACTTCATCAGAGGCCACATTGTCACGCACAGTGTGACGGTGTGGTCATCATTTCACACACTTGCATGTCTTTGGACTGTGGGAGGAAACCTTCACAAACATGTGATGTCCACACACAGACTGGCAGCAGTACTCAAACCCCCAGCCCTGCAGGTATCAGGTTACAGTGCTACCCACAGAATCGCCAAGCTGTCATGTCTCACATGAAGGCCCTATTTTAGACAAGAACAGTTTTCAACTGACTTGAAAAGATGTGTCTATGTGACATAAGAGTATGGTCAAGGTCACCTTATGGTGCCCGGTCCTGGGGAAAAACTCAGAACGTCAACTGAGTCACCGTCAGCTGTCTCCCTCTGATACTGACTAATCTGACACTGAGACAGTCTGATGCCCCTACCCAATAAGATTACCAGGCAGATTAAGGCAGACAGCAGTGAGCCACAACATAAAACTTGCAGGAGGATTCTGGTGACTGCTGAGAAGGTGGCCTAAATTCTACTTACAGCTAAACAGTTTTAAAAAAGGTTGCAACAACATTTGGACTGACAGTCAGTGGGTAAGAAGGAGCTCCATTGATCTGGTCATGACTACAGACTCCTGTCCCGTGTCTTTACAGATGACCATCTATTAGGAGGTCCCCTCAGGTTTCAAGACCCCCTGCTGACCCTGCCTCACCTGGTCAACATGAATGGTGAGAAAACGCAGCACAGTGATGAGGACATTTCAGCTCAAAGTGAATTTGATCTATTTTTCAATAGACCCATGTTTAGGAGACCAAGGTGATAGCTTTCTGCAGAAGGTTGATAAATTCTGGTTGAATCATATGAAGTACACCAAGCTCCTCTTGCTGTAAATATATATGAAATGTTTAATAGAAAGTTAAAAAATTGCAGAATATTGACTGACATTCCATATTCCTCTGATTGAGTCTTCAACTGTTGATTTTTTCTTAGCAGTGATGATCAAAGTGTAAACTAACAGGATCCGCAACAACCCAGGATGCCATTCTGAAAAGGCATGTTGGAACCTCAAGAAGGTGTCTCGGTGGGTCGCCGAGAGGCGGGAATGAAGTTGGGAGCCAACACTCCAGCTCCTGGGCGACCCTCCAAAATCAACGGCAGTGTTCCGTTAATTGCAAGCATTGCTGATGCGATGAAGCTCATCAGTGACTTTTGTGCTTCTCTATGCATCCAATAATCTTTTTATATTTATAACTCCTCTGCAGTCCTCAAAAAAGCTAAAACTACCCTCCCCCACAAAACTGCAGTTGTGGTGGAGAATAATCCGGCGTTACTTCCAACAACGGTATCAGCCACACCCCCCCTTCCAAGCTTGCTCTCCTGAGAGGAAGAGAAGACAAGTCTGATGAGATGAACTCAAGACCACCTCCCTTTCCTGTGTGGAGAAAATGGGCAGAGACGTGACTCGATGACAAGCTGTGAAAGTTCCAGACTGAGGCAGCTGTGGTTCTCATCAGGGCCGTATGCACCACTGAGGTTGGGACCTTGGTATTTTTGGGAAAGTCATGAAATGATTTAGAAATGACTTTATTTTGTCAAAGATTTTATAATGAATGCAAAAACAGCAACTTCAACTTGCTTGTCTGATCACAGTCATTGCTTTTTTTTTTTTGGGGGGGGGGGGGGGGGGGGTTTTTGTTACAAAAAAATTTCTTTTTTTCCCCCTTTTTTTTTCTCCAAAGCAACAACAACAGAGAAGAGCTCCAGGCATCACGTGACTCTGTTTATCACCTTAACTTCCATCACTTCAGCAACACAGACGACTTAAGCCTACTATGCTGCTGAGTTCACTGTGCGCTTCAGTCTGGTGGATATCAAGCAGTAAACACGCAAAATCAATAGATTAAATATTTACCAACCTCAAATCATGCCCAGAATGCTTTTTAAAACAATAATTGTATTCAATCTAACCATACCTAAGATTGGTGGTAGACTGGGAAACATTGCTAAACAGGTAACATCCCTGCGTGATAATATTTGAAACAGTTCTCGAAACATTTATCATAAGCATATTTAGAATATGTATTTGATGATGTTAACAATCAACACTCCAAATCAAGACTCTGATTCATGTATTTTCAGTGACCCTAAATGTCCTCTCTTTGGACATCCTCTCTTCCAAGGATAATCCACACATATTCTTCCCAGCCACTTTCTCTTTAAATATATCAAATAATCACTGTAATTTTCAAAAGATTTCATGTTTATTTAAAGCTCTTTTGTATTTCTTGAATGTAGAAGGTGGTGGCGGTGTGGGTGTGTGTGTGTGTGTGTGTGTGTGTGTCTGTGTGTGTGTGTGTGGGCTGGTTTGGAAATCAGAATTTTTTAAAGTCTGCATATGGCCCTGACTCTCCAGAATGCCTTGGGATCCCACTAAGGTCCACATTTGGATTCCTGTGCTCTTCACAGCACTGAGAGCAGATGTGCAGAGATCATTTGCTGAATTCTTTCCCCCTCTTGTCATTTGAAATGTTTCTACTCTTGTGCAGAAAAAAATGTAATTTGAGTTGAAGAGCTGGAGTGTAAAAAATCCTTAAAACCCATAACCCACTGTTATTCTGAGTCACTTTCACTGCTACTCATCTGAAAATGGTGAGCTGGGCCATAAAGTATACTTATACGGTTTACGACCTGGAGGTCAACGGTCATGACGCGTATTCAATGGGGGGGGCATTGTGTGTGATGTCATAAGTGGCAAGGTATATATTTAATGAGTGTGTGTGTGGCCACGTTTATATTACCTTGTGGTAATAAAAACCTGACATTTTTGCTTTTTGGGGACATATTTCGAGTCCCCACAAGTCAAAACTCAATTTTATAAAAATCTGTGAACACACTCAAAAAACCCAAAGAGCTAAAAGTCTTGTATTTTGTTAGGTTACTTATGGTTAAGGTTAGGGCTGGGTAAAGGTTAGGGTTGTCTTAATTAGTTTTAGGGTTAAGCCCATAGAAATGAATGGAAGGTCCCCACAATGTTAGATTTGCCTACACTGTGTGTGTGTGTGTGTGTGTGTGTGTGTGAGGTGGAGAAAATGGCTTTTGGTAAAATGAATTTAAAAGAAGAATAATCAAATAAAACAGCCAAAGTCCCAGACTTTGCTGGCTAGGGTACATCCTGGACAGGACACCACTTGAATTGGTTCTCCTTTACCTCTATTATCACGAGCACAGGAACTTGAAATAAGCATAAATAGTTTGAAATAATTCACTGGATAACTCCTACTCCATTAATCGATCCATCCATACATCCCTCTTCCAACTGCTTATCTTGGCCAGGATAGGGTCAGACTAAAAGAGGCTGAGCAGAAACTTCTGCCTTTGAGGGCTTCGCCCCCCTCAGGGCACCCACGTTGATTTCTTACAGAAGAAGATTAATCACTTACAGCTGAAGATCTAGAAAATAGAGGTCACCGTGAAAATGGTGGGCTTACCTGAGAGCGCGGGGGGCAGAATCCCACTAAACCATTTCCTTCAAATGATACACCAGTCTAACACCCGACTGCTGGAGACAGAGGCGGTCACCGCTCTCTGGTCACAGGTGCCAGTGACAGACCCGGACAGGCCACCGCAGAGCAGGCTTCTGAAGAGGACGTACCTACGAGGGCTTCCATCTGCGCCTCTACCAAGGTTTATCGACCGTGGTCGTAAACCGAAATCTGAAGCAGCGGGGAATCACTGTGTCTAAACGACGGAAAGAATCGGCTTTTCGAAAGCCTAGAGTCGGCCGGAGATTCTTTGAATTCTTTAAGCAGCTACGGTGCATACGACACTACTTTATTTATTTTCTTTGTGGTACTATACCAGCCTCTTCATATTCCCCACCTAGGGAAGGTAATGTGTTAAGAACGTTATTGGACAGTACTAAATGCCACTTGTTTCATAGGGAGCCAAGCTGAGGCTCAGTAAACATTTATTTACTGTTGTGTTCATAGTTTCCATGACTGATCACCATGTGTACAGACCCTCCTGAATGGTGTTATGCATCTCTGATTACACTTTGACCCTTTCTTTTATGAGGAGAAAGCAGTTTTGTGATTGCGGCTGGGACGTGTCAGGTAGGGAGCTGACGTCTACACGGTCACATTTCTCGGTCTTAAGGAAGCTGTTATACACCGTTTGGTGAATTCTAGGATATTTCTGTACTTTACATTCAAGGGGGCAAAGGGTCAAGGAGGGGTCAGTTTGGGGTATTTGCTGTTGCTTCTGATCTAATTTTCTTTAGGCATCTCTCTGGTCAGGAGATGAAACTTCTTAACTGCTGTATTACATTACTTTAATCAATCCACTTAAAATCATAACCTGCAATATCAGGGGGCTCTGGAGGAGTAATTAAAAGAAAAAGGATTTAGACTTTTTTGAAAACAAAAAGGGTGGCAATAGCAATGCTCCAGGAAACTCTGCGTGTCACGTTTGGAATATTTCGAGCATGGAAGAGATTTGGTTGGCCAAGTTCATTTCTTATGGGGCGCTGCTGTTCTTATAAGCAAGAGCATCTTGTGGATTCTTGATCAGGTGTAACATGATCCCAGGGGGAGATTTATCCTCATCATAGGGTTTGTTTTTGCCGCTAAACAGCTCGGCAACTAACATGTGACAAGCAAAACGGATGACACCTCGTTGGAGGAAGCATAGCATGCTGGGAAAAAAAAAAAAAAACAAACAAACCTTGACAGCATGAACATAGAAACACAGAAACGGCATGAGGCCCTCTATTAGCAAGCCATTACCCTCTGTAGTAGCACCCCACTGTCAGTCTTAATCTAACACCCTCCATGCCGTTAGACTCCTGAGGATCACAATCGAAAAGCCCTCTAGGGTTAATGGAGAGGCTGCAAATAGACATGGAAGCAAACCTGTGTCCGGCTCACCATCCAAAAAAACTGAAGCAAATGACGGTAGACCTCAGTCCACAAGACAGGAAGAAACTCCCAACTCGACATTCCGAGACAGCCACCCACAAAACTTGGGTGAAGAAGCAAAAAAGTCATCAACAAATATGCTTGTATTCTTTAGGCTCTACAGATTTAAAGCTGCCGTCGATTTCTGGATGGAGATGTGCCGTTATCTATGGGCATCGTCTTGTCTTCTTAGCAGCATCTTAGCATCTTCTAGTGAGGAGTGCATTGGGAATTTGTCCCCCCAAATGGACTGAAACTGGCAGATCAGATTGGATCCCTCTGGGAACTGGAGGTTGATAAGAGGTGTCATCTGGTTGCAGAAACACAAAATGATTCCATGAATGGGGTCTGAGATCTGTTTTCGTGCCTGCAATAAAATTCAAATAGCCACTCAAGGATACAACAGCAGTGCCCACTGCCAAGCCTAGCATCCGCCCCAGCAAAGGGTCCCAACTCACCCACACTCATTTCCAGCCAAACCAACCCTGAAAATTAGGGCCCACACCCGTACTGCTTGCGTACAGCTCAATGAGAGAAGACGACTTGCAGAGACTTTTCTATATGGCACTACCCCCCATGCAGTAAAGGGACTGTAGATGGCCCTGATTGTAAGGCGCAGGCCTCTCGTCAGAGCCTGTAGCCATCCAACATCACATCTCCCTCTGACTCCAGGGGCGAAGAATTCATTTCTGCCTCTTCACCAGCTCCGGCCCAATGGGACCGTTGACTTGAACATGTTCCTTGGCTAAAATTATGACAGACCTCATACTGAGAGAGAAAAGGTAATAAACTCAAGATTCTTCACTGTCTGATATTCTCCATGCTACTGCTCTCCTCACCACATCTGCTACATTCCTATGCTATGCGTGACTCGTACTAATCTTATAAATTACATTTAGATCTGACTCCCTCATGAGGAATCTTACATGCCCATGATAATACCATTAACATTCAGCAACTTAGGATCTCACTAAGGTAATATATATTTCGATCGATATTATTTTGGCGTGCAGTATTTTAAAAAAACATACTATTCATCCATCTTCTACTGCTTGTCCTGTTCATAGCTTTAGGTGGTCTGTTTCATCGGGATCGAGGAAGAGGTACACTCTGGGCAAGGATGCCAGTTCACTGCTTGGTACACCAACACACGACATTATAGATATACCTCAGATTTATCTATCTGTATACAATGACAGCAGACATACCGATTCGGGCAGCCCATCCATCGGACACACAGCTCAGTGATCATGGTGTGACCTGTATATTCCTGACACCCAACGTGAAGATGGCCATGATGTCTGCAACCCTGGGGAAGGCCGTTGAATCTCACCTCTCATGTCCCTGCTGCTGACAGACCGGCCTGGGTTCAGTTTGAATCAATTTGGATCCTCACTGATGGAAGAGTCATTTCTTGGCTGGCATTTAAAGGTAGATGTGATCCAGCAGGGAGTCTGGCAGACAGCGGCATTTGTCCAGGAATTTACCCCCAACCCCACCAAGACATCCCATCCTGTTGCTATTTGTCACATCAATCAATACCTTCGGGGTCACCTTTTGAAAGCTGGATATCTCAACTCATCTGACCTCTGTCTGAAAACAATACAATGCTAACAGATGGTGGCGCTATGGGCAGGCTGAGGACTGACAATGTCACTGGTTCAATGTTCGAGATGATGGATCCAGGGAATCGTACTTCTCAGATACCAGAACCTTGCAAAAACAGATTTCATTTCCAAAGCTAGATAAAGCTATGGTCTTTGTTTTCAAATAATTTCTGCTAGCATGGAACATAACGTAAACCCTAAGCCACAATCGAGATGGTGGGGTGTTTTTGCATCATTCTGTGATTGACAGGCCACCCATCAGTTTCCAGTCATCTCAGGCCCCTCCAGGTTCGACGGTACCTCACTTTGACTCACAACCATCCACCGGAATGACTGTCCTCAATTCTAGACAACATCCAACTGCTACACGTCTCAACACCCAGCGGGTGACTCACAGCAATAACGTATCATTCACCGAAATCATAGCACAACATCGAGATTTTAATCACGTCTTCTGAAGGGTCCTTGACCGCTGGGTGTTCCAACTATTAAGATGGGTTTGGCCAGGCCATTCTTTACAGTCAAAAAAAAAAAATTAAAAAACCACACCAAGAAACTTTATTCCCTCAAATTTCCTCTGTGTTGCAATGTAGCCAATTCAATAGAAGCGTACAATGACAATAAAATCATCCATCACAGATTACATTGCGGGCGAGGACAGTCAGATAAGCAGAAACATTTAAATGTGGCTTTGGGAGAAGAAAAACAAAAAGCAACAAAACAATGCTAAGTATAACGACAAAGGCTGAATGGTCCTCATTCCAAATGCATGATGGGATATGTGAGTGAAACACACAGTCACTCATTTTAAAAATAAAGACAAAGGAGTTTCTGAGACAGGAAGCCCAGCCAGGAGATACTTGTACGAGGATAGAGAGAAAGACTGATGAGAAATGTCACACCAGAATAGAATTAGCACAGCATTGGCATGACAAAATCTTTGTTAAATGTTTCACTGATGGACCCATTTAAAAGTGGGGTTAAATACAAATGTTATTCTTTTGAAAGGTTTATTTAATGAACTCTTTATAGCCCGTTATAATTTTCTGTGGTAAAATTGTGCTAACATAAACGAGGTGAGCAGCTAGCTAAGAATTACTGGGTATTCTCAGAGGACAAGTCGAGACCTCATAAAGAGAGCAGGAATTATTGATTGCTAATAGCTAAGCTTACACAGCAGAGGAGAGCTTGCTAGTCTGAGCACATCCCAGGGGATACTGAGGCCTCTCTAAAGAGTATTAATTCCTGCTTCTTACTGGGGTCTTACATCACCACTTGAGTCACCCCCAGACCTGAGGTGCCGATGAATTCTGCTGGGACGTCTTCCGGCCTCAGTCACCGATTACCAAGGACAGGCTAGTCTGGAGAGGGACAGTGGGGGGTGCAGTGGCCCAGGCTGAATTTTGGTATCTTCCTAAATCAGTGTCTGTTCTTCTGTCCTTCCTTCAGCTTATAATGCAGCTCTACGTTTTGTTTCAGAAGGCACAATAACAACTCAACTCACACAAGTCTTCATCTACAGAACACCAAAAATATGCCTAGGGGTGTTTCATGTTTGTTTTTTTATGTATTTATTTTTTAACATGTTTTCTGTTTGGTGGACTCTTAATGTTTTCTCCCTTCATGAATATGACCCACTTTCTAGGTGTATACACAACACACTCCATTGAGAAGTCTTGAGAATATCTTCACTTTCTCAGACCCTGCATATCCACGTTTTTCAACCCTTGGACAATGTAAGGCCACCCTTGTTATAATCCCTCTAGGTGTCTCATATGATTCACTTCTATGGGCAGTCAATTCAACATACTTCCCTTCTTTCACAAGTTCTGGGTCTGACCGCTGTATCTATCAATAAACAAGCTCCAAATCTGTCCCGGAATGAAGAGTTCTCCTGCTCCAACAGCCTCCCCGCTGACCTACTCAGCAATCAAGGGCCGTAAGAAGCACAATTTCCCAAGAACCAATAATGATAAAATGGTGCTTGTAGCCTTGAAGGCACTTCTGAATATAACTGGTACATTTTCCCCGTCCTTTAAAAGGTGACACGATTACCGGCACCCCGCCGGAAGAAACCCCGTGTTGTTTTATTAGTCTCGAATTTTTCATATTAGCTCTTTGTGGATATCTGGGAAAATATCTTTGACATAACAATGAACCAGTTTAGAATGGGATTAATGGCAGCCTCACACACAGCACTCAAGACCCAACATTGTTATGGTAACCTCCACTACAGTAAACATCCACTTGTCAAGAGGATGCTTTGTAAAATAATTCCAAATTATCAACACTCTTGCATTATTCATTCTTCCTGTGTGGTGATTTAATCAGAAAAACTGGGCAAAAATCAAAGATTACCTCCATAAACCAGGGCTCCACAACACCCTTGTGCCCAGTTCTAACCTGTCAACCAGGATCTGGATTCTAATTAATCCGCATATCCTATGGTGTAATGATTGTTTTTTGCTGTCAGTGCTGGATTTCTTAGCAGGCCTGTAGAACTGTAGCTGGTGGGTTTTTCAAGACAAACGTGCATTTCAACGAGGCCCAGCCAACAGAGTGAGGAAGTGGGTGTACATTGGGCCTCTCTCTCCTGCCCCTTCCTCCCTGAGGTTCAGTTCTTCACACAGCTACCGAATCGAGAAAGACTCCATCTCTAGCCTCAGTCGTCTGTACTCATCACCCACGCGCTCCTTCGCCACTGGAACCGAGGTTCTCACGGATGCGGCTCGTGCCCCTCCACCATGGCAACCGGAAATTTCACGCCTGGCGGTTTTACTTAGGGTTTAAACCACCGTTAAAATCTGGTCTTCTGTATAAGGTCCGGCCCTAGCCAGAAGCTGACCGTAATGAAAGCGGTAAGCACCCCCATCGATCAGGATGATCACTTACCACGACGGTACTATTCATCTCCCTGACTCATTCGTCCCGACATCAGGACTGCATTCGAATTCCCAATGAGAGGGACACAATTCGAGAGCACTACTGCATATTCAAGCCCAAAAAAACAAAAGATGTCGAACTTTGAAAGTTGTCGGTAAAATTCTCACTAATGAGCATCTCTGCTCCCCCCCAGAGAAAATCTACGATGGGCCTGGCCTTTCTCAAGCCCCTATATGTGATCAGTTTTGTAACCAGGTGAACTCTCACAGACAGGCCACTGAGTCTAATCCAACCTGTCTGATAGCACAAGTTCACCACCTGGTGGCTACTTGGAGGTACCACTGATGTAAGACTTTTTCCATCCATCCCCCAACCACTTATCCTGGGCAGGGTAACTGTCAGGGTCACAGAGGAAGTGATCACCCTGGAAGTTATCCTGGGCAGTCAAGGGCACAAGGCTGGGGTACACCCTGAATGCTAGTTACTCAACTGCATGCCTTTGAAGTGTGGGGAAAGAAACAAGTATACTCAAATCCCTATCGATTTACAACTACCATACGAGTAGGTAAACTGCTATAGCCAACCACAAATACACAAGTTTGACACGCAGAATATAAATGGAGGAAGGCTGCAGGACCATAGGCCTTGGGACAGAAAAGAGCAACACTCTGAAATGCTCTTTGTATCTGTGTCTGCAAATTACATGTCGTATACCTGTCCCAAAAAACCCAGAGTACTGATGAAACACATTACTTATGACTTTTAAAATGTTTCAGCTAGATATATACAGAAGCCAGTCAACACATTCCAAGGGTACAACTGAAGTTCCCTCCCTGGAATCTGAATGAAGAATCAGGTGAGTGAGACTCCCTGCACCTGTCACAGAGTGTTGCAGGTTGGCCATACGGTGGCATGATGCCTGTTGACACAGGTACATCTATGAGTTCTGGTATCCATGGCAACACACTGCCTGCCCTTCTGATTTGACACCCTTCCCTCATTCCACTTCGCACCCCGGTTTGTGATTCCCTTCTCTCCTAACCCAGATAGGCCCAGTGAAGCTGCCAACAACAGGCTGTTCCCTACAGCTGCCACACTCTGCTTTCTTTCTGCATAGGCGTGACCGTGTGCAAATATGGTGACAGCCTTTCAAAAGACAGCTGGCGGTCTGTGCCGTGCTGATCAGTATAGTTTACAAAGCAGAGAGAGCAGGGCACCAAAGAGAACATGCCTGTGAATCCGTCGATGGGTCCTGCTGTTGAACCCTTGAGAAAGGTGCCAGAAAAATATTCAGCTGGGTTACGTAAAATCCCAACCAAAACGTCAGATAGTTTTGCTTTTAAAATGATGAATTAAGACAACAACAGCCTAAAGTTACAGGCAGTAACTGTGAATCATAACTCGTCTTAATTTATCAATGAACACACCAACAATGATGTCTGTCCTCAGTAACGCAGAGAAAAGCCCCTTTGAAATTCTCTGACATACATAACCACTCATTTAGGCTTAAGATACTCTAAGTATTCATCCTGACAGCTCATGTTGTGAAGAATGAACCACACACTCTTCTCCTCAGGACAACATTTTAAAACCACAATATTATCAAAGACGGCTCCATGCAGAGTCGAGGGTTCGACCTTCACAACAGGCATGAAATCCAGTTCGTTTTTGCAAAATGTCTCCTTTTCAAGTGAACCCCCAGAATCGAGATGGTACGAGGCCAAAGTCAACGAAGTGGCTATAGTCACTACTCCTCCTCCCTGTTTCTCCTGCTGGTGACACTCCAACAGAGAAGGATACAGACGCCCAGTAACATTGTATCGTTAGAGTCAGCGAATGAACATCCCGTGCTTTTTTTTCTTATGCGTGAAGAGAAGCGAGTACATATCTGGTTGTCAACCCCTTCCAGATGAGACCAGCCAGCATGACTCACACAATGTTTGACACCAACCTTTTGTAAATAAGACCCCCGGTATGCTAAAATTGACCCCCTAGCCTGTGATTCACACACATTAGGTGAGCACAAGGTCAAAGTGAAGGTTGCCTTGGAAATGAATGAAGGTCGATGCCTCTCAGCAGGACCAATAAACCGGGAATTAATATGTAGAGGTGCTAATGAGAGTGAGCTTCCTCAGGCAGCCGAATTCCTAACCCCTCCACAAGCACCCTCTGTCCACTGAAAAGAGAATCCATCAGGCTTCGCCTACCAGCTTATGAACAACAGTAAGATTGCTTCCAATACCTAATGACCTGGGTCATAACCAGAATGCAAATTTTAGTCAAGTCCGCAACAAATATAATATCATACTCCACATCTGGCTTGTCTTTTGCCCCGTTTCTCTGGTTTTCATACAGCCTGCTTCACCTCCTCATAATCAGAGGATCAGTAATTCCATATCCTTCTTCATGACGGCCAAGTAATGCTGGAACCCTGGACCACAAATGCCCGGACCCTGATGCCCCCATAGCGAGTTATGTCTGTGGTCATGACAGATTGTAAGGTTTTAGGCTATTCTTCAAGCTTTTAAAAATAAACTATATTGATATTTAAAAACAGGACCTGATTGGATCCCGGCCATTAGTGCCCTCCCCGTGTCCTGCATATCGCCGTGGCAACACTGCGGCGTGCACAGGATTATTGGACCAGCACCCACAAATTACATCGCATCTCAATTATGTCTTGTGTCATCAGTAACTTCCTGCTTTTCCCCAGTCAACACTAGATACACTCACAGTTAACATGGGTTAATTAACACAACTAAGCTACAATTAAAGTTACCCTTGCCTGTGGATTTAATTACCCTCCCATATACCATTGTTTCTCTCCTTGTTACTGTAGCTTTTTAGCTAAATAACCAGGCCTCACAGACACACATACAGAGGGCCGCACAACAAGCTCATGGCAGCTCATCATGGCTGCTCCAAAGGAATAAAGCGCAGTACACAAATGAACAAGGCTCATGAGCAGTGACATGGAGTTCATGTTTCAGTTATTAAGACCTATAATCATACTTGCTTCTTTCGATTAGCATACATCTTTCCATGTTCTATAAGTGCTTACCCAGGAAGCACATGGCACAAGCCGCACTCTCACAATCATATACGCCGAGGGTGATTTAGAGGAACAAATTCACCTGAACATTTGTTTCTGGACTGTGGGAGGAAACTGTAGTACCCAGAAAGAATCATGGGAGAACATGAAACCACAAGATACACAGAGCTGTGGGCGGGAATCGAACCGACAGCCCTGGAGGTGCAAGGCTACACGGCTAAACTGTCACCTATATATAATAACCTCTATAAATAAAAAAAATTCTGTCTTCACTACACTTTTTGTCTACACTTTTTTGTTAGTTTGAATGCCAACAGTATGATTGATGGTTTTTGCTTTTACGTTTCCTTTTTCTGAGCGTCATGCACACGTGATCTCTACTGACACCTGCTGGTCACCACAATTTAACGCACTCTGAAGCGTTGCTGATTGGCCTTGGAACACCTGGTCAGGAATCTCCCCCTGCGGGCCTGAGTCCCACTCCCTGCCGGTATGGAGTCTAAACCAGCTGTCTGTGCTCTGAAGATGAGGACAGATTTCCTCAACATTACTCTGAGGATTCTCTGGATGGAGCTGCTCCCACGTTCTCCTCTCATTCTCCATTTCTGTGTCTCCACATTATCCCGCACTTTGCTGTTGTCTCCACCGGTTCTTCACTGCCTCTCCTTTCCCCGTCTGCCATCTTGTCTTCTTTCCATTCACCGTACCCCTCCTCCCCCCCCCCCACATCACCCTCATATGACCTTAGTCTTCTCTCCACCACAAATGATACAAGTGCTGGGGTCAGTTAATGTAAATCACTTTTCACTAAAAGTTAAAACTCACATTTACACCGCAATAAAGATCGAAGTTTATACGACCATACTCACAATAATCTTTCGTAGTATCGCTAATATCCCTGTTGTTGATGTTTATCTTTTGAATGGTTAATATAGAAAATTATCAAGATAATTAAGAGGCAGAATACTTGTAATGCAAGTCACTTCTAATCCAATTCTTCTAATTTGCCTGTTTTTCATTTCAGCAAACATTTCCTACAGAGAGAAAATGATTAATCAATAAAGGGTTTTATTTCACCCAAATCCCTGTCTTCTCTGACCTGTTTCTCTGTCACACCATCACACTGTAACAGAAAGGGGGGACATGGAGTCTGTTCCTTCATGCCAGCCCTTTCTCACAGTGAAGGGCACAGATTGTGGCCCCTGTTATGTGAGTTTTATCTTTATCTTGTTCCAAGAGTAAACAAAGCTACGCTGGGCTGCAGAGCTTTCTCCTACAGAGCTCCACAGCTGTGGAATGGTCTTCC
>JAACJT020018226.1:11373-40749 GCA_009936485.2 Gymnarchus niloticus | reverse complement strand
GTTCCACTCACTGATACAGGGTACCAACAGGAATATCAGTACGAATGCTCAGTTCCACTCACTGATACAGGGTACCAGCAGTAATATCTGTATGAATGCTTAGTTCCCCTCATTCATACAGGGCATCAGCAGGAATATCAGTATGAATGCTCAATTCCACTCCCTGATACAGGTACCCCCTCCTTGGGATGTAATTTTGAGCGATGTCATGCAGTTTCAACTGATTTGTTTTTTTTTTTTTTAAATTGAAGTGTGCCACTCCATTTTCTGTCCTTGTCTTCTGATGATGTAGATGTCTTGTCCTAACTTTACTTGTCTTACGGGCTCTGAAAAGATTTTGTTGTTTGAGACACATGATAAGATACGTAAGCTGCGATGGTAACTCGGTCTCCAAACTGCACATTGTGAATCCCCCCCAACTTCTTATTCCAGCTTTCATATAATGTACTTATTATTAAAAACATTAAGAGACATTTCATCCATGGTGTCAATTCAGTGCCTGCTCCTTATTCTCCATTGTCTAACACCTTCAGTCTCAGGGGTTTGCATGGGTTTACTTCTGCAGTCTAAACGCAGCGAGGCCAATGGCTATCTCTAAATTGCCCATTCTGTGGGCAAGCAAGTGCTCTTCAATAGACTGGCATCCAGTTCAGGGTGTTCCCTTGCCGTGTGTAATATGCATGCCTGGGATAGGCTCTGGGTCCTCCTGTGACCGTTTCCATGGTAAGCATATGGAAGATGGATGGTAACCAGCTAATGGGATACACATCAGTGTTATTGCTAATTGCAGTAACCAGCATAACCTTCTGTTGGATATGTAATTATCTCACTCACCAAATGTATGAGTTGTACCCTTTTCCTGATTCAGTTGTTACCATGTTTTGGTTTTTTGGTTTTTTTTAGGTGTGATTTTATTTTGGACCCCCAAGTTCTGTCTTGAGACATGGATAACTCTGTTTGAAATTGCGAACTTAGCTCAGTCCAGCTGTCATGCAATTTGGAGTAACTCTCAAGAGTAGGGCTTCTAAATGAGCTTACTGCTCTGAAAAGTAGAGGTTTGTTTCGGAGTGTCTCTGAGTCCAGTGGTAGGGGCTGGAGAGACCGGGCTGATTGACTGTTAAAATTTTCTTCAGCACACCATCTATTCTGTTTTTTCTATTCTTTACAATTAATTGTAGTGGCAGTGTTTAATCAGACCTCTCTCTCTTTTTTATCGGTTTTCCTATTGGTCTGCCCTAATTGGACCCCAGCAAACAAGGAACGTTCCCACAACATCCAATAACGTTCTCATTACGTTCTTAACGTTCCTGTAACGTACCTGTAACATCCCCTGTTTGCTGGGATACTGTAATGATTATATATGCCACAAATATATCCTGTTATATGCATGTGTCATTTCATGATAATCCTCATATCATCATCGTCAACCTTATTCTGGATAAGTGGAATGGATGGATGGGTGGATGAATGGCCAAATGGATGGATGAATGGGAAATGAAATATTAGTATTCAGCAGAAATGCAGTCATGGTGCCTGTATAATTTATTAATTCTTTAAAAATGCTTACTTTAATGTTATTATATTCACTTTCTTTGGTTAATGTACCTTTTAGCTTTTTAATGACAGATATTTTTCTCTCATGCATATTCAGCATAACTTGTAATTATTAGCATCTTTTTTTCCTAATAGTGTCTATGATTGGATAGGATTATGATTTTATTGGCAGCATGCATTGAAAGATGTATGCTTTACATTAATATTAATATTAATTAATATTACTGTGACTGTTATCTCACCCTGGCCCTATCGTTACTGTGTACACAGTTATTACTTCATTTATCGTGTCTATATCCTTACTGTGGACTTATCCTAATTTTAGCTTCATAAATGGTTTTACCCATCAGCTGGTCTGTGGGAGAGTGCATCTGTTTTGTTCTGAGATCAATACCCTAGCTGGGTAATTTTATTGGTTATTTGACCACTTTGCTGAAGGAGACAATTAGACAAATACTTATCTGAGAGCCCGCTGCCCTGCACTAATCTCATATTCATCCTCCGTTATTAAAATCCTGAGAAAACAATGTTCTTTTCCATATGGGCGAAATCTTCTAACACTATGCCTTCTTGTGCTTATTGGAGAGTTAATAGTTGTTGTGGCATTAAGTAGGGTCAAACCAAAGGCCTCAGTCTGAAATATTACTTGACAGAAAAGAGGCCCTGACAGCAACAGTGATTTGCCAGGTCAAATATTCAGTTTCAGGTCAGATTTTTCATTTTCAGTAGAAATGAAGAAGGGCCCAAGTGCATCTTAACCGTTTAACTCCCTGTGTCCTGTTCCTCTTTTCTTTTGGTTTCTGTTACTACTCTTCAGTCTGGATTTTAACTCTCTTATCTCTATCTGCTATTAAGATGGAAAGGCCATTCTGTAAAGAGATTATGACTTGCTGTTTACCAGTGGTGCCATGCGTTTTTGATGAGATTTCACTCAGTTTGTTTGCAAAGGACATCTAAATTCTAGAACCTTCGACATTTAGTGTTAAATTTGATGACAGATACTGGGCAGTTGTTTTCTGTACAACTGACATGCTGTAAGAATCTGAAGTTGCTTAGGGTCAGTAGAACATGGGCACAATCACTGATGTGCTCCAAGAATGCTGGGTAATTTTCTTTTGCGTTGATTGAAAGAGTTTTTGAATTACACTCCAGCTGTAAGGTGGCATCAGCTGGTAAGTGACATGCCATGTGAAATGAATCATTTGTGCTTCTCTCAGTAACTGGTGGATGATCCTAGATGAAAACCTCATAGACCGACGTCTAGCTTCATTGTTGTGAATGCACTAATCCGAATGAAGCAAAAATGTTCAATCAAGCACGCCCTGTAAATGGAAGTCCACGTTTTGCGGTATTTTACTGGTAGAAGTCAGTCGATGTTGAGAATGGCAATCTTCATGAGGATCTTGCCAGCGCCTTCAAGTTTTAATCATCGTGGCACCCTAAACCAATCTCTTCTTGTCCTTTGAAATTGAAACGAGACCCTCATTGTGGTTTTGGGACACAAGGGGAACGGCAGACTGGCAACATGTAAAGGCCGTCTAATGAGTCGATCCGGTGCTTGTGTGTTGTTTGCGGGCAGTAGCTCGGCCCTATCTCATTTTGCCAGCCTGAGCCAATCACCTGGCTGGATTGATAGGGGCCCGTCGCTCATCACTGCCATCCGTGTTTTCTAAAATATCGGGAGCAAGGTGCCGTTTATCCCGCTGCTTTGATCCCTGAGCATGAATATCATAAGTGGTCAGTGACGCATTTTCCCCCGTGTTGTGGGTTTGCAGATAAAATTAGTTCCTGTAAAACTGATATGCATCAGATGGGTAGGGTAGTAAATTAAAGGTCCAGTCTGAATAGTAAATTAGGGTGCTTGTTTTTTTTTATTTTCCTGTGCTCAACAGAAGTTTGTGCACTCAGTATGATACATAACAGTGTCCCCTCTATATTTCCATCCAATTATGCAGTGCTGTGGACAAAGAGTATCTGAAAGTATTTAAGTATGAAATTGCTCTTAGCGAAAAAACAAATGTTCTCCGCATACAGCTTATTTGCTTTCCTGTTCTGCAGCTTGGAATGATTGCAGAGCCTTCTGTTGAATTTTGAGGAATTTGAATTAGCTGCTGATCTGAGACCCTCAGGGGACGCAAGTTTGGCCAAGGTGTGTCAAAGTCCCCCGGCACCTCTGTTTCCCTTCTGCGAGCGGCGTACCTGCCTAAAAAAAGGTAATCCCGGCCAAGTCATTTATGGATTACGACTGCTGGGAATGTGTTTGTCGTTTGGATACTTCTCATCCCGCCATTTCGCCACTCTCACAACAGCGCCTCCGATTCACGCGTAAGTGAACGGCGGGCGTTCCGACAGTATGCGAGTACGTGATGGCAGGAGTTGGTGTGGGTTGTGCGGACTGGGAACACCCCGCTGAGAAGAACCCTGCACAGGGAAGGCAGGAATCTGTCTATTCCCTTTTGAAGAACAAGCCGTGTGACCTCCTCAGTGTCCGCAGAGTTGTGTTATGCAGACTCCGTAGTAGGCGGCTACTTGACCCATTACACATCATTCCAATGCTGAAATAGAAAGTTTCCTACCAGTTCGCACCAAATGTGACCCACGTAGATTTAGAGGCAGGGTTAGGCTTACATCTGGGTTAAAATCCAGACATCACTTGAGCCATGACTTCTTAGCTTGAGGCTTGATATCTCTGAGGATAACATCTCAGTTTCCGAATATAAACATCACCTTTTATTTTCTGCCATTAATGGTTCTTTCTTTCTTTTGTTTTAGCTCAAATTATTGTCTCTACAGAATACACCCTGAATAGTTGAGTAGCTTCCTTGGTGCATCCTTGTGTGAGTGTAAAGTTAGCCTTAATGCCAGCACTTAGTAGACACTGGTTATATAGAGAGTGTTGTGATTATTTCAGTTAATACAAGTTATGTCACTATCGCATGGAAATACTAAATGTTGAGCAAAGCCACATAATCATACAGCATGGGCAAGATCCCAGAAAGACATAATGCACCAAATTTTGCCGCTGGTTTTCCTTCCACTTAGAAACGGTTTTCTGAACCGATGGCAGGTTCGTAGATTACAGTAGTCATGATTTTCTGATTACAATGAAAACCTGATTTCATGCTTTAGTGGTGCCCCGTTTAAAATCTGCTCACTTTGATCCCTGTAAGCATTCACTGAAGCAACGGCGATGTTTCATCAGCCAACCGTGGTGCTTCCATTAGCAGTTACTACATTCTTTATCAAACTGTACTTAAAGCTCGGCAATTGAGCTGCCCTCAGCAGATACATGGGGCTCTTAAAGACTGTATCTTTCAGTGTCATGGCCCACGTGCCGCTCTGCCTCAGTACTGAACAGAGGCCGCTTTCTTGCTAACTGGTGTGTGCTTGGCAAGTGATGGCAACTTCTAAAACGCATTTGCAGTTGTATATAGCGCAACTGATAGCTAGGCAGTGTATTATTATCGCTGAGGCCTATAGTTTGTAACTACTTAGTTTTATGAATCATCTGGTTTGGCATCTTGTATTTCACCGTGCTATTTCAGGAATCGCTCAGTGTTTTTTTTTTTTTTTGCCAGCCTAGCTATGACTCCTCACTGTGTGATACTCCTACCTGATTCAGAACCTTGTTCCGAGGTGTCAGTCAGTTGCTCTTCCAAGACTTTTAATATGGTTTGTGATTGTACTTGGACCACGCTTCTTCTCTCACTGCCCTTATTCCACATGGTGGTCCACTGATCATCCCCTACGCTGAGGTGGAGGAGGATGGTCCCTGTCAGGTGCCGCCGGCTACTGGACTGAGTCCCTGATCGCAGCAATTCATCAGATTTATTGCCTATTGTAAAAATAGACTAAAAAAGCTTTTTTGGGATTCTTGCATCTCATTTCATGCTAAAACTCCTGTGAGCTAGTGCCCCAGTGATATGGATGGCACCGGATTTGATGGAGAACAGGTTCAGCAGGCTTTTTTTATTTTTTTCTCCTTTATACCAAAAGTCAGAATGCATTCTGGGTAGTGATTACTCATCTCTTCCTCCTCATGCCTGAAATGTCTCAGTCTGCTGACCATCTTGCGTTAAGCATAGAAAAATCCATTGAGCTTGAAACAAACATTTAATTTTATTTATTATTTTACCTTGGAAACCTTTTGAGAGGAATAGAACTACTTGGAATCTAATTGGCCCAACCCAGCAAATGTTTATGTAATAGAATATTTACAGCATAAAAGCTTTGAACAGGAGTCAGGAAATCATTTTTTGTACATTAATGAGGAGGAGGAAAACAGTAACACAAAATAAACTCAGCATCCATCCCGTCTTCTTGTGTACAAATGAATGTGTCCAGGAACAATAGATTACAACCTTTCCACTGAAAAATGAAAGTGCTTTATGATTTAAATAAACATAATCAAACCAGAGCACTCAGTATTCTGCCCAGACCATTTTAATGATTCGATTGTTTGCTTTTAAATGGACACGTTTAACGCAAAATCAAATGCTCACAAATGTCAGGAGTAATCAGTGTATGCAAATCAATCCAAGAAGCTCTTTGAAAACAGGGCTGGCTTCATCATGACACAAATCAAAATAAACACAATACAAATCAATTTCAAGGCATTATTTCAGTCACCTTTGATCATGTTATTCGTCTGCATATGGCCACAGATTGTCACGTTCTAATTTTCAAGGCTGTGTATGAAAAAAAATAATAATTTAGTATGTGTCTAATCCATGTCCTGCCGTTGTATTGGTTACTCAATCTGTCAGTTTGATGATGGTGATCTCCTCATAGCGGTGACATTTCTAAACCATTTATCTCCGAGCTGAATATTACTTTTCAGTTGGCTTTAAAAAGGGGGAAGAGGGATGCAAAACTATTTGCCCCACACCACAAACCACAGTTGTGCTAACCGTGTCAAAAGAATATTTCATCTCCCCAAACCACCAGAAATTTAGTTTCAGTAAACGGGTCTACGATGTTGTGTAGCAAGTAACAAGAAGTTAGCATGCGACCTAAAGTATTTGACTGAAGCAGAAGGTTTGTAAATCATATGACATATGTGTCATGTTTCCTCCACGCTACACGTGTTTCACACATCTACTAGTACTGCTGCTGTGAAGCTCAGACCAGTTCCATTCCTTGGGTCATGCGTACAGTAGTTTGTCAGAAGCTTACATACGCTCGTCATGGACATCATAGCAATATTAGAAAAACTCTGCGTTGCTTTCTGAAAACCCAGAATAAATGAAATCTTGCACATCAAATTCTTGGTTTTTCTTTCTATTACAGATGTGTGCTGTACAATAGATGTGGGTTCGAGTTACGGGTGGCGAACACTTTACATAGGAGTCTGATCGGAAATTCGTTTTTTTTTTGCTCTATAATCATGAATGTCTGTATATGATCCCTTGGATTTTATACCTCAGGTTTAATAATCATAGTTTTTGTTCCTAAGAAAACTGCTGTGTTTAATGACTCAGAGCAGTTGTGAATAATATCAAGACCGCTTTTAGATTGGGAACACGCCCATCCTGTTCCTCCTTCCATGGATTGGACACAATCCTGACAGACAGAAGGTCTTGTGAGGATTATGCTACAGCTTAAGTGGCTTTCTGCTGTCATTCCTGCCATTTCGAAGATGACAAAGACGTCTCAGCTGTGACTAGTTGAGTAATCGCAGTGACGTTTTTGTGGGCCTGATGAAATGTGATAAACACGCTGGCCTTGCAGTAGTTGCAAATGCTCGCAGCTGGATGCAGTGAAAAGTCAAAGCATGGGGCAGGAGCCCCCTTCGAGCAAATAATCCACTTGTTTGAAATCCCCAGTTACAAAGCAGTGCATTAGATTCCCTGTTCAGCCCTGCAACGTCAGTCCTGCATTAGTGGTTGGTCAGTGCCTTCCTAGTCTGACTCTGAAAAGAGATCTTAATTCTAAATCCATCACTCACTGCTGCATCATTGTACCACTTGGCTGTGTTCGCAGCTCAGACCGAAGACAGCCTTGCATAGTTATAGCAAACTCTGTTGAAATACTAATAATTTCTAAATTAAAAATGACCAGGTAAAATTTTTTTGTCTTATTTGTTTAATTAAGTTTTCATTACTTTTAGGACTTGTGTGAAAATCTGATGATGTTTTATGTCACATCTGTGCAGAAATATAGAAAATTCTAGTTAAACTTTAAAACAGCACTGTAGATTTGTTTAAAACAGTTTATTCTTTTGATAGCCATTTGAGTACTTAAAGAATAATGCTTGAGCAGAGTCACCCAGGAACTGCATGGGACTGAGATTCCTATATTACCATCATAAGTTCAGTGATATGAAAGGGTGTACTGTCCAATGTCTGTAACATCAGTTAAATGTAAAAACAGAGGGACACTGTGGAAAGTGAACTTTTTTCTAATAGGTAGGTCTTCACACAGCTCAGACATGCTAATGCAGTAAATACTGTATATATTTTCCGAGAATTGGGTGTTCTAAACTGTAAAAAATATGAAATTTGTGCTGCAGAAGCAGATGACAAAGAATGCATCCTTGTAATTTCTCACCTTTTAATTAAGTGCTTACTCTAGGCCCAGTAATCACTCTCTGCTCTTCGCTATAACGCAGTTCCTCCTTCTCAGCTTTCTTCTACTAATTCTTCAAGGTTTTTTTTATTTTTATTTTCTTTTCCAACCTGGCAGCCAGTTCCCATGGAAGTGACCTCGTTTTCTCTCCACATTATTTATGCTAATAGTAAAGGCCGACCCTTTGCCAGGTCTGATAATTAAGCGTCTCACAGTAACAGCATAGTATATTTTGCTTTTATTTCTCTGTTGCTGTTTATTCTGTTCACGAATATGTACATTTTGAAAGTTAAAGGTTTGCATATTTGTCAGAGAGGCCGAATTTTTCTCTCATTTCCTCCGGTACTGCTTGCAGACCCTCTATGCAGTGCTGACAAATTACACTCATCTTTCTGTCTGTCCTGCAGTAGTACTGTTGAGCATGAAGCAGAATGTTCTACCTCATATTATGTGGCCTCTCAAGCTTGACTGATATAAAAAAAAATTACTGGACACATTGGAAAGCTTCCTCCAAAAGAATCAGACCTGGGACTGCTCGTATCTGCTATGCCATCGAGAGCTTGGTGCACCTGTTCATTTTTTTTTTTTTACCCATCTGGCTCCTTTTAAAGAAAGGCTTTGCATAAGGACAAGGCAGATGTAGTAAGTAGCACTAGACAGGTAATCATACTGGTTCAAGGGTGTAGCCATCTGTTCAGTGCTTTATTTTCTCTGTTGCGATTGATTTGTCCATTTGGTGTTACATTTCCTTGATTTGGGGTCAATTCGGTTGCTGTAATGATTAACTAAAATGTAAATTAGCGATTTAAAATGGCAGGTTTACTGCTGATCGCTTTGACACTCTGGGAAGACTTAGTTAACTTCAAGTGCTCAGACTTAAGGGATGTAAGGATAAGGTGCAGCAAGATGCAGAATTTTGGCCTGTGTGATTACAGGTGACCGGTCCACAGTGTGAAAGACCAATGATGGGTTTGTACGTTCGGCACAAAAAGGTTTTCTTTGTGTGAGGTTTTGAAGATCAAGCCCGGGTTGCCAATGATCAGACCTCATGAGTCATCTAAGTGGTCAGTAATTGATAGGGGCTAATTTAGATGGTTTGTGACCCTGGATTGCCACCCTTTTAAACATTGTGTCTTTTTACGGAAAACGTTTCGCTGTAGCCTGCTTTAATTGGTTGTTAATAATTACTTTCTAAATCCATATGCTAAAGGCAGAAAAAAAGCACAGGCTGTGAACAGATCCCCTTATTGGCTAGTTGGGTGTCACATGGGCTTTGTGAAACACGAGAGGAAAACACGAAACCCCAGTCAGTACTCCGGGGATTGGGAGTGCTGGAATCCTGCCACTGATGGTACAGTAATAATCAAGTTGTCATTGATCAATCTGGAACTTAATACATTTCCCACACTCTTGATTTTTATTTTTTTGGAAACCAACTCCTGTTGTGTGAAAAGCAAATATGTAAACAGAGTGTGGAGTATTTTCATAGCATGCCTGTCTCGTAAGAGATTTATCTAGTGGCCCAGTGTGTCATGTGACCTGGGGCCTCATATTGTAGTCCAGCGCTTGTGTATTGATCTAAGTGCTTTTCTCTTCTTCACAGGAGAGTGCCTGGGCCAGACTGTAGTACCATACTGGATAACAGAGGGGAAAGCTAAACAGGAAGTTGTATTCCAGGTGAGGAGTCACTGGCTATTCTCTGAGACTAACAGAGCTCTGGTCCATTATTCCCCATCAGACCCTCAATTACACAGTTGTAATTGCATTTGTTATTTAAATCTGTTCAACTACCAAATGGCATTGAATTCCAAAGCCATTAAGGAATTAGAGTATTAAGCAGCTTGGAGTGTTTTTATTCTCTGTCGTTCATTCAAAAGCAGCAGTGTGACACACCTTGTTTTCTGTGAAATGTACCTCAATTTCAGACAGTGCCGTATAGTGTGGTGCAGGGACGTTTTACCACTCAGAAATGTCTCCTACTTTAAGTGATGTTATTTTACGAGTTGTAACGATTCCCAGACGCTTGAGCTGAAAATAATTATCAGTATCTTTTCAATAATTTTTAAAATCTATTATACAGTGAAATTATAAGAACATACTGTTCTCATACGTTCTTATTTGCTTGCATACTCAGTCTGATACTGTGGCTTAGCACAATAAGAGTAGTGGTAGCTGGATATATGCAAGACCCGGCTATCCACGTCTGTCTGTATTTCCTTTTCCTTTAACAATTCATGTGAAGCACCTATGCCACTTACTGAGACCATGCGTTCCCTTTTGTAAAGGCATCATCTTTGACTGCACAGCCCTAATCAAACCTAGCTATGGGGTACCTCTGTTAAATAAACAGGATGTTTTTTTTTTCCATTGCACACCTTCTCCGTGGTGAGGTTTTGTCTTTATTAGAAAAAGCAGCCTTACAGCTTTAGAAGTGTTGTGATGAATTCAGAATATAGGAAAACCGCAGAGTTCTTCAAATAGTCGCTTCTGTCGAACTTCTGCGTATGCCAGGCTTTAGTGACAGTATGTAAACGTGCATAACCTCAGCCCTCACTGTGGCATGATGGCACACACACACCTCCAGAGGTAGGGGTTGGAATCGCACACGTGTGTGTGTGTCTGCGTGCGGAGTTTGCTTGTGCTGTCTGTGTTAAGTGAGTTTTCTCCCTGCATTCGGTGGAATTGGCATCGTGAAGTTGGCATGTTAAACGCTACGTTTTAATCTGTGCGTGTTACAGTAATAAAACATAAATTATTGATATTTAATTCATAAATATGCCTGTTGATGTTCATAATACAGTAGAAACTCGTGTAATCCTCCCTCAGATAACCTGCAACCTCAGAACAATGAGACTTTTTGAAATAGTTACACTTCTGAATTCAGTCCCTTCTCAAACATTTCACATATTTTTTTTTTTTATGTATGCCTCTTCCTCAATTTCAATGACAAATGAAAGTGAATAAATACATAAATACTCCACAAAAAAACAAGGTGGTTTTTAATGTACTAAAGCATGGTGTTCACCTGCATGCTTGCTTATGTCGAATTTTCTCATATATTAAACATTTTTCCCTCATTGAAAATAACAGTAAATGGTAAAACTTGTTTTTCACACACATAATTTTGACCCTCCTTACTTAATAAAGATGAAAAAGGTCATTTTTTGTTTCCATTGATCAGTCTATGAGACTGTATTGCCTATGGGATCAATTTGGTATTGATACTGAGGTACCAAATCTGGTAGTGATACCCAAGTAAAAATTTTGGTCATCCCACCCTAGTGTGCATCCAGTGCTCTCCTTTGCATGCCACCAGCATGTTGGATGGTGGTGGTCTTTGAGGAATTCACCTCCAGAGTATGGCGCTGAGATGTATGGCTGTCTGTAATGTATAGTTAATCAATTCCCTAAAAACATAAAGACAGCTGTTTTGAATATGGAAATGTTCCTGGAAACATGCATAGATATGTACTTTCATAGTATCATGATGATTGCGAATGTTCTGTGCATTAGGACGTTCTTGGAAAACAAGGACTCATTATGTGAGTTTATCTCCACATGCTGGATCTTGACAGCAGTGGGACTATGGAGCTCCTCAGTCTTGTCAGAAGTTTGAGGTCTTGTTGTTTATTGGAACATCTTGCTCCTAAAGCCTGCTGGAAAGCACAACACATCACAAAGAACCGCCAGAAACCTAGAAGGTTTCCGCCTCTTCTGTCAGCACACGTGTGTCCCCATGTCCCTGTCTTGATGCTGCTCTAGTCGCGGAAAATCCTTGAAACCCGTGTAGTTACTGACAGCCATGGAGGGATAGAAGTGGTATGAGAAATCATCGCCTGAAGCCTTTCGTACTTTTGCTGTCTGATATGTGGAAACATAAAGAAATGACCAAATAAAATTACATTGATGCGATCGATTCAGGAATGATAGAGATGGGCTACGGGCAAGTAAACGGTCACGTGGTCAGTCAAAGCCTGGATTTTATTATGCATACATTTTACAAATGTTGCAAAAAAATAAATAGGTGATTGGTTAAAACACTACTGTGTGGGGGAAGCAGTTGCATAAGTGAAGGAGAGAGAGGAAGATCACTGTCTATCTCCTGGAAGTCCTAAACTCTAGCTGTTTAATCGTTATCCATGAAAGTTGATATAGTGGCCCAGCGGGGCTGCAGTTGAAATTATGGACGTGCAAAAGAGAAATAGCCAGATCTCAAGATATAATCTCCTTGTGAGGAGATATTTATAACTCAGTTGTGCTTGTGAACATGTCAACAATGTTCGTGAAAGAGGAAGCCATCTGTGGTATGTATGTTAGGCCTATATGGATGGAAGTGAAACTCATGTAGTCACTGCTTCTTAGTTTCTAGGGCATAACAGGCCCATTATATGGGTCCCATCATCAGGAGTGGCTTACTCTATGTCATGGAGATGCAGAACACTTGTCCTGTGCTTTTTTTACTTGTGTTTTATGATTTTCTTCTGTAACCACATCTATATCACCATTGTCTGAATTAAAGATGGCACTGCAGAATCCAGTACTCAACATCTACTGCACACACGTTTAGAGAAAAAAAAAAACGGCGCTTGTACGATCAGGTCATTTCTGGGGAAATCAGAAGCTAAGCTGACTTTAATATGTGCAGAGCTGCTTTCTTCCAGCAAGATGAAATTGCCAGATGTTTCTAAAATTAAATTTAACTAACAGATAAACAACAGGTTGAAGTTAGAGATGTACCACAGTATACCACCTGTCTGTTCCAAAGTACAAAGTGTGGCTAGGAAGAGTGTGGAAGTCCTTAATGCTACACCAAAAAGCGTATGTGAAAACCTTCTCTTCTTCCAAATAAAACTGTCAATTACAGACGTGCAGCCTATTGTACAATACACTGCCTACCCTTCACCCACAACAGCCTGTAATAAGGATAGTTGGCATCTCTCATTCATGCACAATCACCTTTGTCAGAAATACAGGACATTCTTCGTTTTGATGGCTTCCCCATAGAGAAGCTTGGTAATATGGCCAGTACTGGCCATGGAGGTATGACCATGACAATGAGTGAGATAGCAGTGTAAGATGTCCATTTCAAATAAGTTTGCATTGTAAAACTTTATGAGTATGGTCTTAGGGCTTATCAGCACACACACACCTGGATCCTCATCCCAGTACCCCGGAAGTGAGCTGCCGACTGCTATTGACAGCTGCTGATTTACCGCTTCCTGGAGATGGAGCTCCACACGTGTTGGGTGGAGGTGCTTTTTACAGGCGGATGTCACAAGGTCTCCCTACTTCAGCAGCCTCGTGGCTTCTATATTAGTCCAGTAACTGCCTGCCATTAGAATCAGGATTTAAACTCCGTAAATAATACAGCCCGGCATGTACTCGCTGCCATTTTCTAGGAAGTTATGTGCAATGCTGGGGATGGCACAGCAAAATTTCCCATAAGACCATGAGGTTCTTCCTCTTTTTT
Organism: Gymnarchus niloticus; assembly: GCA_009936485.2. NCBI lineage: Eukaryota > Metazoa > Chordata > Actinopteri > Osteoglossiformes > Gymnarchidae > Gymnarchus > Gymnarchus niloticus. The sequence continues at coordinate 27,158 of JAACJT020018226.1, read as the reverse complement.
TTTCCAACCTCTGAGCAAAGTAGTGCTGCAGCTGAAATCGTGAGATAAGGTACAAGCATTTAGTGGTTCCAATGTATGAGATAAGAATTTACAGAAAGTAATTACTTAGAGGCTGACTCAGTTCATTCTTTTCAGTTTTGTTCTATTAAAGTAATAAATAAATTTTAACAATGAACTCTGTTCCATAAATTATAAATTCCATGTTATTTCATTGTTAATTCAGCCGATATAACTCATTTGTATCTTTGCAGCATTGACTTATGAGTTTTCATTGCACTTCGGTTGTGGACCAGAAAAAGCTTCTGTGAACAGGCTGCAGATCCTGCCATCTTGTCAAAATATCATACATTTGGTTTAAGTGCTTTGTAAATCTGGAGTGGTTAACATTAGCTTTACCCCGGGGTTGCTTGTATGACACTTTGTCGAGTGGATTCCTAGCAAACCTGCTCTGTGTTGTCCTTGTACAAAAAACATAATTTGTTGTCCTGGCCTCTCTGCCAGCTGAGCTTATTGCACTTTAATTGCCAGGGTCCATTAACTATGTAGTAGCAGAGTTGGAAGAAGTGAATTGGGCCTTGAGAGAATTGGCAGGAAACGGCTGGCCATAGCGACACCTTTGTGAAATAGGTTCATGCTCTGAATCCTGAAGCAGATGCTCCATCGTCACTACATTTAGATGCAGGGCTAGACAGTTGTGCTTCAACTAGGCTTGTGCCAGTAGGCAATAGCCTCCAGGCTCTACTATCACTAATAACTCCAATGTGCCAGATGAGTCCTCCTTATAAACAGATTCCCAAAGTCAACTCTCCTTGTCTGATACCAAGATTGAAAGTTGAACTATTTGATTGAATCCCTATACACTGATCAGCCACAACATTAACACCACCCCCCTGTGGAACAATTGGCCCTTCCCCACAGCAAGGTGGCGCACCGATAAAGGTACAAATGAGAAAGGCGAAATAAAAGGACTGGCACAAGCTAACCAGAGGCAGGTCTGTTGATCACTGCAGGTCGCTCGGCCATCCTGGCAAACCAGATCCACCCCTTCATGATGAGTGTCTACCCCGATGGTACCGGTTGGTTTTGTATGGACTTTTTCTACAAACATGTGGTGGATCAAATGTGGGAATGTCTCAAGGGCCTTTGTTTGCATGCATTGATTTATCCCTGATAAGGTACAATTTCAAAATGCACATTTTTTTTTCAGAGAAATATGGCATTATGTCTTTTGTTAGATGATAGAGGTACAGTGGAGATATTTCATGAAATGTGTTGGGTTGGTGTGAAATCGTATGGGTGAGGTAGGAAATACAAAAGCAACCACAAATTACAGGATCTTTATATACAGTACATTTTGAATTCCCTGCCTTCCTTTAATACTTATACAGTCATTCGGAGAAAGGTTTTTTCTAAATAATTTAATGTTATGGTTTTAGCTGAGTATGTGAAAAGCTTTCCTCTTCACCATTATGCAGAATCATTGATGTTTTACTGTGTTAATGAGTTTAAATGACCTGCCTGCTGCTACCTATTAAGATGTAATGTTAAGGTTCTAATAATTGCATTGAAAGCTTATTGTAATGTGGTAATGGACTCTTGGGAGCCCCACCAATGTATCATCTTTCAATAGATGACCCGGGAAAGGTTCTTTCACTTTAAGTATGGCTTACAATATCCTTTGAAACCTGCACAAGAAAACTGCTATGCCACTGGGAACATCAAGGAAAAATGCTAACTGTTAAGGATGGTATGGTTCTCCTATTTATTTTAGCTTACTTTATAACCTTTTCTTCTATTAGGGTGCTTGTGTGACTAACTACATCCATACATAGTGATTTCTACTCATGAAATTTATCAGATTATAGGTTGTGATAAGTGACGAGAGCAATGTGACGTTAAAACCCATGGTGATATGAAAAATCCATCTCTGCTCAAGTTTCCAGCCATTATGTTTGGCATCATTGCCTTGTGAAGGGTGGATCTACAGTCCAGTCTCAGCTTTCTGGTAGAGACAAGCAGGTTGTGGGATCAAATATCCTGGTAGAAGATGGAAAAGTTCCTAGACCAATAACATCAAACAGCTCCAAAGTATCAATGACGCTTCTCTAAAAAGATTAGGTCTCCTCTGACTAGAACACATGATATCAATGGTAACTCTGATGACACTTTTCAGAGTTCAGGTGCTGCAATTTATGGGTTGCGCTCTGTCAGGGAGCAGGACCTCAACGTTAGGATTGATAATTAAATTAAAGAAAAACTCCAATCTGTAATTAATTTAATGGAAGAACATGCATTATTCAACAAAAATTGCTCAAAATGGAACTCTCCGATTTAGACAAATACAGTTCAATTTGAAATACTTTTATAGAGCCTTTCATAACACGGTTGCCTCAAGGCAGTTAACGAGCGTGTGTGATAATTACCTTGTTAATTTTATGAGAAAGGAAAAGGACGTGCAAAAAATACAAGAAGTGCTTTCTCAATGCCACTGACAATTACGTTACATTTATGCTGTATTTTTCACCGTACTGCAGTGGCTCATCAGGGTTTAGCCAGCACAGTTTCAACTTGATGTACAGTACTTCATTAGCCTCAGGTGGCCTCTGTGCACTCTAGGGGTGCGTCGGCCTGGAAGGTTGCCCCATGCCTACCAGATTCTAGCATTTTTCCAGTTCATAAGCTGCAGTTGTGACCTGGGGCAAAATGTTGTGCAATCTACAAGAAGAAGCTGATTAGCTTGGAGCATGTTTGAAGACTTCCAGTGAACATTTGCGTGGATAGATGGGATGGGATTCAGACAGCCAAGGCTGACTCAGAACAGAAGTTTCTTAAAGTGATAAAACAGTAAAAGAGAGTCATTGTACCTCTGTACTGCCCAAGCTGCATGTTTCATCTTTAATCACATTACCGTAGTTTAAATGTTTCTTTAAGGCGGGCTCGCATCATATGTGGGTGAATTAATACTGCTGGGTGCCACACTGCATTCAGTCCAGATTTACCTAGTACGTGATGTCGGAATTAAAAAGCATAAACTTTTTTGTTTTCAAAGGAGATTATTCACCCAGAAGCAATTTTGTGTTGTTTTTTTTTTTGCAATTTTTTTAATTGCCAATCAATACAAAGTCCTGTATGACTGAAATACAATGTGAGAACATGCGCTTTGTTTTTGATGTAACATTTTTAAATGTATCAGATTGATTCATCACCTTGGTTATTAGCTGGTTTCAGTTATATACTTTGTGAGTGAAAAGTCAGCTGCTAAACCATGAGAGATTCTAGAAAAGGACGCAGAGTAAATGTATTTGAGAATCCTGCCTCGGTGGATTCAACTCTCCATCTCTGCACTGTCACAGTGGATCCAAATCTAATTTAGCTCGTATTGTGTTGACTGTGTTTTCCTTATGTTGTAGATCAAAATGAAATGTGTGTGGTTGGCAAGGAAAACATATGTACCCCGTAGCTCATTTTTTTCAGATGGCATGGATTCAATGCTACAGATAGTATGCAACCACCGCTCAAAGTTGGCCTGCAACATAAGCTGTGAATTGTCGTTTGTGACACATTTGTCTAGTATTTGAAAAACTGTTTGCCATTTCCATCATAGATCAGTAAAAACCCAAGTATCAGACACCCCACTACTGTAATATCACAGAAGGCAAATGTTCAGGCGAGTTGGATTGTCTTTCCATTAATCTGACTCCGGCTGAATCAAAATTAAGTCTTTGTCAGAACAGAACCACCAAAACAAGACTATTGTCTGCTCAAAGAGGTGTGCTAATGTTTTGGACTACGTAATTGATGTTTAGGAGGATATTTAAGAGCATGCAGAAGAAAATCTTGGGCTGGTTTTCATCTGCTTTTGTTGTGTCTGAGATCCAGTAAATTTTTAGGTCTGCACCACCACATATTCTGAGGTGCTGTTCTGATCTTGTGCAAAGGTGGCAAATGTAGTTTAACTAATCATGTCTTCATGCTTTATGTACACACTGATGGTGAACCATTGACTTTAGGTAAAGAAGGAAATGGCGCCTCCAAGTGGCCATGGATTCTATGACGAGGGCACTACTGGTTGGCTTGGTATTTACTGCCTGTTTTTTTTTCTTGTCTAGTCAATGTGACTTTATGCCGACTTTTAAAGCACTGTTTGTGATTGTTAAAGGCTCTGAGAACCAAATCTTTCATATGCCGTTTCTCCAAGCTCACTGGTAACTCTGAAATAACGTTTCTCCGTGTCATCCATATAATCCTGTTTGACACTGCCATTGTACAACAAGGAACAAGTGGAGTCTTTATGTAAGTGCAGAGGCAATGACAGCGAAGAGGCAATTCACCCGAAAACAAACCATGTTTGAAAATCCGCTGAACCACATGGCCAGAATATTTCCCTTCCATACTTTTGTAGTACCACTAGTTGTGAAGTACCAAGGATAATTAAAAATGTACAGATAATTGCAGACCAAAAAAATTTCACCGTGAAATGCATGGGCTGACATTCGAGATTGTTGGTGCAATACTTTCCCTTCCTCAGCTACTTTACGAGTTACTTCTCTTCGGGCCCAGTGCGGCTAAAAGATAGGATGTTTAATTTTAGCTCCTGTGACACACGCCAGACTCGGATTAACTGCGACATCTCTTCGTTGTCACTTAACAGGAAGCGGCACATTTACACTGAATGCTCCACCGACCCGCTGCATCATGCTGTTCGCTACGACTCATAAGCCATCGTTTCCTAGGTAACCAATCAATAAAGCCAAACTTCGAGATGTAAATCAATGAGGAACTAATTTTGGCCCAGTGTTCATCTGTCACAATAGGTATGATTTAGCAAGCTTTTTCCTCTCAAGCTTTATTGTAATCTTAAAATTGAGTTCTGGTTAATACGCATTTCTAAAATTAAAGGCTACTCTTTAGGTTAAATACTTGAGTAGACATCTGTCTAATGAATCATTATTTGATATAATACACATTTTTTCTTTAATATTAATGAATTTGTGTCCAGAGGCTCAGTGGGTTGTGGGAAACACAGTCACCACCTCCTTACAGGGTTGTGGATTTGATTCTGTGCATATTTTTCTCTACAAACATGTGGGTGTCCTCCAGTTTTCTTCTGTCACCCAAAATATGCGGTTTGGTCTAAACCGTCCATGGTGCGTCAGTGTGTGTCTTGTAATTGGCTGGCATCCCTCGTCAGGCTGTCCCCCGCCTCACATCTTGTACTTCCTGGGACAGGCTCCAGGCTAAGTCAAGTTTAAGCCTGATGTATGCTCTCAGTACCCTGTGCTCCAGATGAGACAAAAGAGAAATGAAGAACATTAAAGGTCATTCACAGGATAGTGCCCTGTGGGTAGCAAAGAGTTACACCAGCAAAAGTGACCTTACTGCTCACAAGGGTATATTATCCAAATTCAGGTGTCGTGTAGGCAGTTTTTACCAAGATTTGCTAAATAATAGAGACCGGCTTTATTGTATTTATTTAAATTTATGTGCTGTCGTACCAAGATGAACCACACAGAAACACAACTGCACCCAAACAGAAGTTCAACCCACGAAGTACATGATTTTAGCACAAACCCGCTGACCTCCAAGCGTGTTTGCCCTCCACCCCACCCTCGCGAAAAATTGTTTCCTTGGTTGCACACATGAATTATGTCAAATCAGATAAATTCATTTTGTTTATTATCGATGGTAAAAAAAGTTACTTTATTCCACTAAACAAGGGTCAGGTGAAACTACAAATGAATAAGTGTTTCTAGCTAACCTTGTTCCATATCGTTTACCTTTTAGCCAAACTTCAAGGCATGTTTATCCATCTGTGTTGATCCATCCATCCATTTTACCCTATTCCGGGACCGCTCTGTTCATATGCTTAGCAAACAGGCTGTTTCATTGTGAAATGTATTGCTCTTGGTTTCCCGGGGAATGCTGTTTGGCTTCTAAAGCAGGTTCTTGTGATATGCGCCTCGAATAATGCCATGCACCCTGTTCTGTTTCTGTGCTAAATCGAGTTCAATAGAATGAAAAAAGAAAAGCTATGATGCCTGTTAAATGTATATGTGTTCATAACCTTTGATAGCTACTTGTATACAGTCGCTTCTAGGGTTGACGATTGCTTGGTAAGTAGTAAGCTTTTCCTGTGGCCAGTTGAATTGTGTTTGCTTGAGGGCAATTTTTTTTTTTATTCCTATATAGGTTATAAGAATTCTGCAGGAAAAGTGGAAGGTGTTGTTTTTTTCAGACAGGATACTGATTAATCTCTTATTGAAGATGCTCTACTAAGTTGCCTTCCTTTAACATTAAACATTGGATAGTTCTTTTATTCATTTGAATATTGTAATATTTAAATCTGCAAGAAAGTAATGGTACAGATGGCTTTTTGATGACAGAAATTTGACGGCCCTTCAAATTGAGTTCATAAATCTAGGCTTTCTAAAAACCTTGCACTTAAGCTTAAGCTGAAAAGAATGAGAGAAAGGGAAGACTTGTCTTGCTTGGTCTTAAAGGTCTAGTGTCAGACTGTTTTATTTCCTGCCATACACAGGCATGAGTAATTGTGAACGTAGTGACCTGTTAGATTTGAAATTGTAACGTGTGGACTCATAGTGATGGATTGTGCTAGGCAACGATCGTGTTATGTAAGTAGTGTTCAGGCAGAGACCATGTTCTCTCTCACTCTCTCACACACACACACACACACACACACACACACCACTTCAGCTCAGTGCCAGGTTTGGGCCACTGGAGCAGATGTATGGGAGCTCAGGCTTAGTGATAGGTCCAGCAGAGAAGAAAGCAGTTTTCCTCCCACTGAAAGTGTCTATCAGCAGCGACAGCCTGCCATGGGAATTCTGGGAGCCTGTTTGAGGAGCCAACAGATTAGACGGCTCAATGGTTCCGCTGTTGGCTGTGAGAACCCGTATCTGCCAGCACTTCTTCTCAGGAATGGATGCTGAGCCATTGGCCTGCATTTCTGGATTTGTGCTGCCACTTCTATCTTTGGGTGTAAGGTCCCTCGTCACAATGTTGGTTCAGTTCCTGCCCATCGTGCATTCGTTAACAGTCTTAGCCAGCTTTAATGTTTCAGTCATTGAAAATTATCCTCCCTCACAAACAGCATCATCACTCCCTCATATTTGACTCCATCGTGTTATTCTGGGTGGGTCATTTTACAACGAGCAGGGTTTTTCTGTTTAATCGTGTTGATCAACTTGCAGGTCCTTTAATGGCTGACTATTGTCCTCGTATACCTTAAGACGATGTTTCTGTGTGGTGATTATAGCAGACTCCCTGCCTGGGAGCGATCTTTAATAATAAGGTTAGCTGATGTTTTCCAGAAGTAGGAGACCAACCCCTGTGTGCCTTCATGTCACGCTTAGCTCTGGATGGTGGCCTCAAAAAACCCTGCCCTGATGTTAGATGTTGATTAATGCTTTTGCTTGAAAAACACTGACGTTTGTGAGACCTCGCCGGTGCCCCCGTCATAGTCGATGGATCGTTTTGCTACCACCAATTCCATTTGCTTGTTATCCATGCTGAGTGTGTGGCGTGTGTGTTTCTGCTCTGTTAGTGTGTGCGCACCTGCATCTGTATCTATGAATGTGATTCATACTCACTGCAGCCCCATTGGATAAGTGTTGGCTTTTTGACAGAAGGACGGACGTATGAATGGGTGGATGTAAGCATGATGAGACGTGTCTTGGATTGTACCTTAGATTTTGTGTGTTTTTGTGTTTGTGAGCAGGTAGTAATATTCAGTTCTCGTACTGCATACGAGAACTGAACAGTACCAAGCACTGACATGGACTGTTTTAGACCTGTGTGACTCCAGTGTACTGTAGATCCACCGCACATCCTTCTGTATTTCTATATTTTTGTATTTATATTTATTGGATATTTTATACTTGACATTTTGACTACTTCAGTTTTTATTTGTCTAATTGTTATGTGTTTCTGTGATTGCACCTTAAGATTGCTGCTAAATTTTGTTGTACTCTGTGCTATGACAATAAAACGGATTCTCTTCTGTTCTATTCTGCTTTCCCTGTATATATGAATGGGTATTCTCTATATAGAGAAGAAATTTGTGTGTAGTGGTTCCTGTGCTGGTGAGTATGCATTTGTGTATACTGTAATGCGAGGTCACTCACAAACGTGACGACCGTCTCCTCGTTGTTCTCCTGCAGAGCCGCTTCCCTCCCAGGGGTGAGATACTGCTAGTGGCCGAGGGGAAAGAACTGGTCCTACAGGTTGAACGTAATCAGTAAGTGCGACTCGCTCCCATTGGGCTCGCATACAGACCTCTGTACACCTTACTGGTTAAAGAAAAGGGGGTGCTGGGTAACGCACACACCCACACACGCACAAAAAAGAAATAGAGACAGTCCAAGGAAATGATTAACACCATTTTTCTAGGCAGTTACAGTATATTTGCTCAGAAAAAAAGACCACAGTTTAACATTAGAATATACACAAATATACAGCAATATAAAAAAGTTAAAAAAAAATTCTTCTGCTCTCCATAATGATTCTGTTATTTGTTTGGATGGCTTGAACAGCATAGCTCTGGCTCCTAATCCACTCATTAAAAGAACCCCAGCCGTTCCATGGATTTTTAAATTTTTCACCACCAGCACACATTATGATGTATTTATTAGCCAAACAAGGTGCGCTTTTAGAGTACATGGGTATGTTGGACAATGACTGTAAATTCTGGGGTGACATGAAGAGATGTTTTGAAATATGTAAGCTGACACACTTTGACCAACCTGAAGTCAGTCTTCATACCAACATGATTTAAACATAATCTTTATTGTCTGCCCAAGACTTTCGTACAGTACTGTATATAGAGTATATACTGTATATATACAGCATGGCCTACATTCTTAACATACACAGAAGATTTCAGTAGCTTTGTCTGTTTTGCAATCTGTGGCCAATCCTAACTTGATTTATTATCAAATTTCCACATATGTGAGTGGGCAGTGAAACATTTCCCTTCATTGCATTTGGTTGTGTGACATCAGCATTAATTTGAGTTAGAAAATCCCTCTGTTATTTTGCTGCAGGCTTAATGACCCCTCTCTGAATACCTGAAGGTAGAAGTGAATATAAGTCTACTTTTGATCAAAATTCAGAAATAGTGATTCACTGCAAAGAAGTTAATAGATTTACAGTGCCTGACACTTCCTTAAACAACAGCGTTTGTTTAATTGGCTCTGTCAGCTGAAACCTTGCAATTATAATTCCTTTGAGTATACTCATTGTGTGACTGTGGAGTTAACATCCAGATTTTATATAGTGGCCAAAATGTACATCAAATTGTTGTGTGGGGAATATTATTCACATGTATTCAAACATTTTATTTCTTAAGCTTTTTTCTTTATAAAAAAAAAAAAAAAAAAAAAAAATCGATATTCCATATATGTTGCCAGGATATTTCTTTTCAAAAAGTGCTGCTGGAGAAATAAATGGTGTAAACTGGTCATACATTTGTGGGATTTAACTGGTGCAGGAAATGAATAAAAATCTTTGGGTGAAATTGTCCTGGTCGCAACACAGGTCAGTCCAGAGGCGGGTAGGAAATCTGAATTGATATTCAAGAGGCAAAATTCAAAAACACAGGGACAAGTTTTGGAGATCCAAGAGAGGTAAAACCAAGAGAGATTGTCAAATCCACAAATGTTAAACCAGGAGAAACACAGAGTAACTGGGCCATACACAAGAAGCTAACAGGTCAGTGAGAGGCTGTGTTGCGAGGTTTATATAGGGATAACTGATGAGAGCCAGGTGTTAATACTCAGGGAAAGGGGAGAAGGGAGTAGGCTGGGTCTGGCAGATAGGGCAAATAGGGCAATGGCATTAATTTATATAGGTAAATGTACAGAGACGTGTTTTTAAATGCAGTAGAAACATCTGCGAGATTTTCAGAGATCTTGAGACGAATATTGGTGAAAATCTTTTTGAAATAAAAGTTTTTAGCAAAATTGTATAAATGAACAGCTACAATTTATGCAATTTCTGGCTAAACTTCAGTCTGTCTGTGTCATGAAGCTGCCAATTACATTCAAAGAACTACAAGACTATGATCAGAAAATTGGTTTACTGAATTTGCTGTGTAAAAACTGCATTTTGTTCAAAATTAAAATTCTTATAATTGATCTTTTATTGTACAAGTAATTACAGCTTCACTAATTTACTTCAGTTAGTAACGTTAACTCTCCTTAGTACACGTTGTTGCCATATGTATTTTATTGTACTTCAAATAAGAATAATTCCAAATTAAATTGATCTCTATCTAGTCTTCTGTTAGCATTGTTAAGTTATTATAATATTCTGCCTAATTGTATTAAAATTTTGTCTAGTTTGTACGTTGTTGTACGTCGAATTTTGTCTGTGTACGTTGTAGTTAAATAAAATTAGACCCAAATTAGTAAACCCCCTTAAGGTGTATTTTAGCTCTTTTGTGACCGGAATTAAAATGTTAGTTACTTTATGTGTTGATTTACAAGTGCCTGTAACTGGGTGATGTGAGTGGTAACTGAAGGGCTAGGATTAGGTGGGGGTAAGAGATGGTGGGTGATGTGAGTGGTAACTGAAGGGCTAGGATTAGGTGGGGGTAAGAGATGGTGGGTGATGTGAGTGGTAACTGAAGGGCTAGGATTAGGTGGGGGTAAGAGATGGTCATCTGCTTTATGGCATCTAGCAGGGAATTCAATTCAGGTGCACGGTTAACGTCAAACTGCCCATATTTTGGCCACAGAGGTTTGATCGTGCTGTTGTTTTGAACAAAGGGGTACCAGCTTTCTACTCCAGATGACTTTCTGGAAACTGAGTTAATCCAAGGAATGGGGATTGAAGGAAGTTAAGGCGTTTAGCAATTTTGAATGACATATTGTCATTGTGCCTAACCGCTATGTTAATACCAAGTTCCTCATTACAGACTTACCATGTGTCAAGAGTCAATCCTCCTTATGATTCGCTGCGAAGGTAGCTGGCACAAAATTTTAATCAACGTTACTTCAAATTGTACCTGCTTTGTGTTTTTAAATGTAAGCTCACTCTTTATATGCCGAGTTCAGTAAAAAGGGTATATGATATAAGCTTGAGGGATGTTATTTGCATGCATCGCATGTATGATAAAGCTGATTATAATGACAGGCAAGTTCAGTTTAATCAATACCAGCAGCTCTGTGGGAGATGTTAATGAGATTTTAATTGCAGTAAATCTGATGAGATCTTTAACTGAGAAAAGAGATTGACAGTCTCCCATTGATATCATTAATTCTAAACTGAACAGTTTTTGAAACTGCAATTTGTCAGCATATATGTGGGATTTTATTCATAAAACTCAAAAACCACTGCTGTGCAATATTGCGTATAGTCATATACAATAAACTATATGTTTCAAAGATAAACCCATCGGAAAGCTCTGAACCTTGTGTATTTGTAATTTTGTATTATGGGATTGTGACTGAATTATGGGTTGTTATTATTTTTGCTAGTTTATAATCCATAAGTGCAGTATAACGTCAAAGAATGTCTATTCTTTTTTTTTTCACCAATCACAGACATTATAACTTGAGTATAACAATCACAAACACATAATAATGAGATGGTTTTATTTTTTGGCTAAGGACCAGTATTGTCACTGACATGTATCTTTGGACATTTAAAGAGTGTGAAAATCTGCTCTACTACCTGGTGTATGTCATTCTTTGAATAAGGATAACCGTAATTCACAATATGCACATTGATGCATCTGCTTGTTTGACTGGAAAATGTGAGTGTTTCTATCCACCTTTTGTAATGAGTTCTCTAAGGAGTCTGCTGCAGGGATTACAGTAGAAAAGCAGGATCTCCTGATTACATTGTGCTTTGGGTCAGAAAATACAAACTGAACGTTTCAAAACATTTTTATTTTCTTCTCCCTTATCTTTAAATTATTCTTATTATACAAAGATCCTTGACTCAAAAGGTCCTAAGTGAGGAGGCAATGTGACAATTTTGGTTGCCCCTAACTTTTTATTTGTGTACATCCATCCATCTTCTAGCTACTGATCCGGGTTAGGGTCAAACTCCACACATGCAGAGTAGAGGTGGGATTCAAACCCCCGACGCTGGGATGTGCATGCCCAACAATACTACCCTCTGAGCCACTACTGCTCCCATTTGAATGGCATTTTCATTCATTTATTTAGCTGACACTTTTCTGCTCTGCCCTTGATGGTGCTGCATCTTTCATTCTTGGCTACTTGGACTATGTAAGAGGGATTCATAGTTGTAGGGACAGATTAACCAGGCACTAGAAACCCTCTCCCGCTGTGGTGCTGATGTCATCTGGTTCAGCTGTCTCATCCATGCATGGCTTTCCTAGTTCCTTTGGTATGCCGGCTGTAAAGATGAGCAGATGTGTGGGGGAAGAGATGACATGAACTCTTAACTCAAACCTGACAAAAGCAGGTTTAACTCATCTGTATTCTGTGGATTGCTGGTTAAACCAGGCTATCGGCCATCCAATAGCATGCATTCACCTCCTTCCTCACCTCCTTCACTCTATTGTGCTTCAACTTTTATTCCATTATTCTTATGTATTGTGTACCCTCCTCACCTGCTCACTGTCCCCTGACACGTAAGCCCTCTTCATCTTACTCAGGAGTGTTTTAATGTTCTTTGTGGTCCATGGTTCATTGAGCAGGTTTCCAAGGGACAATTGGATCTACGCAGAAGTTAATGTAATTCGTGATGCATTGAGCGAGTCCTTCACTGTCCAAAGGAATTGACCGTCTGTCACCTGAAAGCAATCCTACAGAGCCTCCATACAATCCTGGGTCCAGACCCTCACAGAGCCGGTGGTGACAGGATGCCATTAAAACCAAGGCTTGTATTTGGTTACAAGGTCAGACCTTCCAAGAGGAGGGAAAGCACCAGAGCTGTATGAACCCTTGAAATTAGCATGTAGCATCCTTAACCACAGGCCAGTATGATGCAGGCCAGAGCAGTTGCTAGCATATTTCTTATGCTTTATAATAACAGTTATTACCTCCCTAAACTCCAAAGTTGAAATCCTGAAAAACTTGTAGAATTCACCTCATATTGCCCTAAATGATTTTTTTTTCTTTACATGGTATGGTAAAAAACAATAGACTTTAATTCTTAAGTGGTACTGCTACCTGTAATTTTATTCTGTGGGTTGGTTTTTGTTCTGGTCTGATAGACCTGTAACTGAGTGCTGGACACACATCCATCGTAATTTTCATGCTTGTACATGACATCCTGCTTTATATTGCCCCCGAAACGCCACATGACACTTGGCAAATGGATTAGAGAGCACTGCAGATTTGCAAAAAATAATTTGTGTTAAGGGAATCTGAAAGGCTCCCACCACCGACCGTGCAACTTTTTACACAGGGGTACTCAGAATGGTATGAAGAGAATTACATGTTAGGTTCATGTGTGAAATTCATGCATAACGTTATAATGGAGACTAGCTCTCTGAGATTGTGTTTTACACGTTTTGAAATGAAAACGTTTTCTGCCAATGAGTATGTACTACTATTGCATGGAAAGTAGTTGTATAGGAACCTGAGTCCCTCCAAAAATTGTAAAATTGTTCATATTTTTAAATTTTTCATTTATTAGTAATAGAAACTGTCATTGCATTTCATTACACAAGAGTTAAAGAACAGTTGCAAAATATCACTGTTTAAAATATCAAACATAGTTGTATGTTTAAAAATGAACTCATTTGAAAAACCTTTGTTTTCACAGATGTACAGTACAAAATCATTTTTAGGCAGTGACTGGTGTTCTTCCTGTTGAATGTTTTGTGTTGCAAAAGGACTTCAGTATTTCCTGTTTCTCACTTCCTGTCTATACTGTCAAAAATTTGCCCCAATGTAACATAATGTCTGTAAGGCACTTGTGCCTCCTTTCAGATAATCTGTTAAAATGCTTTAATTTCTTGTTCTGTATGGTAAGGAAAATGAATATGTACATGTTTTGTACATATTTATCTCATTTTGTGGGTGGTATGTCTATAAAGGGGGTCTGAGTGGAAAAAAAGGGCTGTAAAGTTTGGTACATTTCCTATTGATTTTGAAAGCTGATGTCTTGTAATTCAGAATGTGTTAGAAAGCTTTTTATAACTGTCACCACCAAATCAAAATCACGTTAGTCACAAAGAAAAAAGGCGTGAATTTTCCATTTAGCCGAAATCTCACGGAGAGTAAGGTCTACATTCTATCCATGGAGTCTACAGCAATTTACCAGATGTGCAACGTGAAGTGGAAGACATTGGACAAAAATGTCCTGTCTGACAGAGGATCAAGACAGGAAGGCTTTGCTTATAAACAAAAACGTGCAGTTGTATGCAAATGTATGGGCACCACTGGCCAGATTGCACATTTTAATTTCCTAGGGAAAATAACTGAAGAGACTTGACACATTCCTTCTATTTTTAATGTAAAGTTGCCATTTATTAGACTATTTTGTTAGATTGGGAAAAAAAAAACCACAAACATACGTGGCAAGTGCAAAAGTCTGGATAACTCTCCAGTTGCTCTGCTTCTGTTCCATTTTTAGCCAGGTCTCAGAACTTTATTGACTCCTTAGGCCATAATCTAAGTCAGGTGATTAAAATTCCAGAGCGTGATGAATTCTCTGAGTCTTCAAACAACCCAGGACGAGCCCATGTCTGCTGCTTGTGTTCAGCAGACATGGGCTCCTACGAGCAGCTTTCTGAAGATCAGAAAATAAAAATAGACTCCTGTGAAGTAGGAGAAGGATACAAAAAGATAGCTAAATGCTTTTAACTTACCATTTCCACTGTCCAAAAGCCTAGTCCTCATGGTTCTTTGAAGTGATAGGCTTTTCAGATGTTCTAAAAATATTTTTATTTTTGCAAAGCTCGTGCACCAGTGCCATCTTAAACTTGTAATTGCTTACTTATGTGAGACTCTACCTTGCAGAACTTGGGTCTGGGCTCCTTGACAGCTGTAGGGTTTTCAGGTATTATCTGCCTCACTGTTATGTCACTTTAAGCAAAAGTGTCTGCTAAATACATAAATGCAATGTTGTGCAGTCAGACTGAATCAAAAAGCATTAATAAGGCTTCATCAATATGGTTGAACAACAGATAATTAAAATATTACTTAATCTCGCTGAGATGTTCAGAGATTAAATGACCTGTAACAAATGCTTATAAACACACCCGTTATCAACAACTAACACAGTGGACTTTAGTGGGTTTAAGTTCCTTCACACCATTATAATACTGATCAATACCTACTGAACGCATTGATTTCTAATGGGCTTCCAATGGCTGACAGTCATTGTTAGTACATGTGGTGTTATTTGTTCACATTTTTTCCATTTAAAAATGAGAAAAATAAGTAAATGTACAGATTGTAGAATGAACACGTTTTTCATGGTATTGTAGTAAATGGAACTAATTATGTGTTTGAAAACATTACTTAGGTTATAGTCATAATTTATGTAGTTTGCTCTCCAAAGTAGTGATTCTGTATTCTACCTGTTATGTGTTTATTACAGTCATCGTGTCAACTTGTTTACTTTGGAGATGATGAGGAGCTGACCTTGTTCTGCACTGGGAGCGTACAGTTTAAGTGAAGTGCACTACCCAGGATTCAGGCGTATTGCATTTATGCAAGACCTCAGGCTCTCTTCTTTGTTGTCAGATTCTTGCCACTGGAGCTGGTTCTTGTCTGTTGGAGTGACATCTCGAGACCTCTGGTTCTTGTCTGTTGGAGTGACATCTCGAGACCTCTGGT
>JAACJT020018226.1:0-11273 GCA_009936485.2 Gymnarchus niloticus | reverse complement strand
TGTCTGTTGGAGTGACATCTCGAGACCTCTGGTTCTTGTCTGTTGGAGTGACATCTCGAGACCTCTGGTTCTTGTCTTCTGGAGATTTGTTCCTGGATTTGTAGCCTTACACCTGGGGTCCACCAGTTCTACACATCTGAGTCCTCCTCATCCATACATGTGGTCAGCAGCCTTAGCTCCTGTTGCTTACCCAGTTTCCTGGCGCTGTCAGTCCTGCTCACTACGAAAGTTAAAAATCCTTTTGTTTTTGTAGAACCACAGTGTCCTGCACCTCTGTGTGCTGCCCATGTGATTGACATCCACATTATAATATTTTCTTTAATTACTGTAAAGTGGAAAGGTTTTTGACTTAAGATACACAAAATAGTGTATCCTAATAATTCACAATATATATTTTGAAATTTAATTTTTGTTGAAAAAAAGTTTAGATTTGAAGGGAAAAACAATGCAAAATCAAAATTTTGAGAGGAAGAAAGTAACACTTTGTTTCCATTCAAAATGTAAAAACACGATGGAATTAACAGCCAGTCATGGTCCTTTTTGAAAGAAGCCTTTTCATTTTACCTGAATGATTTCGGCTGCTGCACATCCCATGTATTTATTCCCCTCTCGCTCTCACATGGTTCACTAGTAGGGAATGACATGGTGTCTAATGTAGAAGACAAACTGCATCCGTTTCACGATTAAAGAACTCACCATTACAGATGTTCAGTTTTCAAATAAACACTGAGCACTATGCGCTGAGGTCATTTCCATGGAAACTGCGTGTGATGTATGGGTTTTGACAGTGATTTGAGAGCCAATTCATGTATGCTCCTGGGATGTCCTGTACTGTATTCCAGGCCATTATACAGTATCCAGAAGATGTAATGAGATTGTGCTGAGGAATATGGCCTGTACGCTTTCGAGATCGGCTCCCAGCTGCAGCAAATTTGAGGCAACACGGCGTGTCAAAAGTGTCAGAAGCTGTGGATCTGCTTTAATTGCACAGGCTGTCAATGCATGTGAACGCCCCCCATATACCCCGCTGTTTTTGTGGGTCCAGCTTCGGATCTTTACTGGAAATCTGCCTCCCACAGTAAAGAATCCGGAAGCTGCCACACTTAAAAAAAAAAAAAAAAAAAAATGCTAACAATGTTAAAATCAAGACCGTACAGATGGTGTCCAGAAAAATTCAGTAGACACGTGGGGTTAACTAGACTTTGATGCATAACATTTCCAATATAATTGTAAAGCACAAGTAATCTGGGAAAAGGAAAATTGAACATTCAGACTTTAAATTGAATGCATCAACATACACTTCCACCATTAGGTGGTTGTGGGCAATTCATACAGTATATTAATCACATTCACAGATTCACGTCGACTAAGTATTTTTATAATGAAAATGTACTAGAACCTAACCTTTTTAAATGGTCTGTATTCTGTCCAACCTGGCTGTGCAGAAATGCCATTAGAAACAGTGCTTAGCAGTTTATCATAAGTGATCTGGAACATGAAATATGATTATGTTATTGGATACACTGTAGAGTTTTGCTGTGATGGAAAACGTGTCCCTGTGTGTTTGTCTTTCAGTCAGCTGTTGGCCCTGAATTTCACAGAGACTCATTACAATGAGGATGGGGAAGCAGTCACCCTCATGCCTAATTACACAGTAAGAGCACCTCTCCCTTCTCTGTATACTGTCTTCTTCTTTAGACATTCATTCCAGTTTCTCTTCATAATAAAAGTCTCTCTCACCTGGTTTCCAAACCGTCATGAAACATTGAAACTGTAGATTTTGGGGGGATGAGGCTACTGGAAGAGAAAGGCTGTAAGTTATTTATCATTATGGTTGTTTACATGTATTTTGCATATAAGCCCAAATCGTTAACCATTCTGACAATTAAAAAGGCTGAGACTGGCAGCAGCCAAAGCCACAGTGTCACAGGAGAGAAGAAATATTGGTGAACATGATGCTTCAGAGAAAGGGCAAATCAATGACTCATTTATGGCAGACCAGTGGGCATAGGGGTTAAAATGGGTACCATAGTGGTTAAAGAAATTAACAACAACACCAGCAATGTAAGTTGTCCTGGTCAAGGGGCTCTGCCTATATGCCTGAGCAGGATACCTAACCTTGTTTACGCTATTAAAATATAAATGGATAAAAACTGAAAATATTCAGAGAAGCATGTAGAAAGGGTAACAAACGTGATAACAAAAATAGTTGATAAGTTTTGGATAACGGTTAAATGAGGAATTCTTCCATATGTGGCCATGAAGAGAACTGAATAACTCGGGGGGGGGGGGGGGTTCACAAGCAATATATCTGGGTTTATTGCATTCAAAGTTACAAAAATCATACATTGGTCCAGCTCTGACTGCATCTTGGTATGTAGAAAAACGGAAGTGTTCACATTTTCCAAATTTGCTTCAGTTGTCATGCTATTGTGAAGCAGTTTTTGCTGTTTACTCTGCATCACTCAGGAAAAAAACAGCAGAATAGGTAGAATAAGAATGTTTAAAATAATTTTAATTCAGATATCTCAGATAAAAGGTAGACAGCATTCCAACAGTGCATTGGTTGAGTTTAAGGAAGACTGTGTAAATTTACTGAGCGTGTTGCTGTTGCAGGTTTTAGATCAAAAGAACAAGCAGTCTAGACCTTTAAGACCTTTCCTCATTTACTCTGAAATGTGGCCTGTTGAAGAATAGCATTGAACTCTTGGTAGAAAAAATAATTTCTTAACCAAATCAAAGCAAGGGAAATTAGGTTCCTTTTAATGTCTGCATGGTATTCTTTATGAACAAGTAATACATTCATAGACTAATCCATATATTCTGATGAAAATATCTGCAGAGTGATCTGTATGATCTGGGAAATGAACCTGGAGCTAACTGCACAAGTTTCGTCAACTCAAAGGCATGGATGCAGCAGTTTATGCTCTAGGATGATGGGGGAGATGCTAGAGGATTCTCTGTGCTAAGAATCAACATACTGTCGTTTTAGAAAAACCCCAGGGGGGCCACGATATCTCTTATTGATCACCATGTCGAACAACACAGTCTCAAACTCAGTGGTTATGCTGATTGTAATGTCTCTACCACACATCGTTGCCTTCTTGGTGAGTTTCTCCGCTATAGTATGACCACATGTGAAACAGGAAGTCCATGAAACGTGCACATGCATTCAAGACTGGCAGATTCAAATAATATCGCTACTACCCTCAGACCATCTGGTCTGAATTTTGTTCCGATGCAGGACTTTGTTGAAAACACTAACCCGTCTCCTTGTCTAGCAGCGACACAAACTCCTTTGGAGGCGCAACCGATTCTGATTGTTCACACTGATGGAAGATCCCTATCGTAATCAGTCAGGTGGGGGGATGTGTGTGGTCACGTGACTTCCCTGGTGACTTTAGATTATACTTAATGAACGGCATCTTGTTTCTGGAGTGTGAATCAGGTGACCTCATATGTTTTTTTTGGGCTTGTGTAAGTTTCGTAACAATCCTAATGTGCGGAGAGCTGATACTCCGGAGTCCATGCAGAAATACGCTGTGGTTCGCACAGAACCGTGTGATCTGTGGACTCGGCTGGGAAAGGATTGTTGGGATTCAGTAATGGGGATAAATCGGAAAGGATTATTGATGTCTAGGATGAAAGAAACTATACTGCATTTCTGATGCTTAGGATAGTTCCTTAATCTAAAAGTGAAAAAAAGCACCAATTTATTCTCAGTGTTGAAAACAAAGGACAAGTTACTATAACCAACACACAAAACCTACCATTGCCTAACTCCCAAGATGGCCATTAAACACTTAATATCCTGTCATCTTTTGATTTGTCTTAGAAGTTTGTTTTTTCTTTCCTGTTTTCTAGTTAAAAACCCATCTTTCTTGTTAATACAGTTTCTTTTAATTATATATAATGTGTAGAAAATGCTAATATAATTCATTGAAATTAAATGAACAAGAATAATGAGGAATACACAAATGGAAAGCAAATTGCACTAAATGGAGAAATTACCTTCTGAGAAGCTGGGTTGCACCTTATCGTCACTGGCATTCGGTGTCTTTGGCTCCAAAATGGAGGCCATTGTTTTGGAAAATTTTGTGTTGGTTATTGCTCTTTTTGCATTCAAGGGTGTAGTGTTGTATTATTTCTAGTTTTGTCTTTTATTTTGTCAAGAAATTATACTTTTTGACTGAAATATATTTTTTGACTGTCCTTTTTATGTTTTAAATTTCTAAGTAAGTCATTATTAAGCCAAAATTAGGTTGTATAAAGTTTGTATATTACTAATTTGTCCTGGTTATTGACATGCAAAATGATTGAATGTCTTTCTTTTTTTTTTTTTTTAAATTAATGAAGTGCTAACTCTGGAGAGTAGATATTGAATTGGATCGCTGCAGAAGTTTGTGATTAAAAAATTTAAGTTTTGTGATTTGAGGTTAGCAAGTTATTACTTGGCTCTGAGACATATTTACACATATTGCTGAGAAGCATTGTATGGTTGTGTAATCACTTTGATAACCTTCTGACTTTAACCTAAACATTCATGTAGCCTCTCAAAAAGTCTACAACCTTGCCAATCAATACCAGCTGTCAAAACCCCTCTTGCCAGTTCTCTCTCGAAAATGTGGGACGTTGCTTTTAAATTAGACATGATACTCCTGTGTGTGTAAAAGCCTTTGATTGACTCCATGCAGTAATAATGAAAAGACATCATGCAAGACCTGACCAGAATATAACAACTTCGCAAAAGGCGACAGACATTATTTTAGAAAAACATGCAAAACTGCCACTATTTGAAGAAATGGAAATTCAAGGACGCTTTCTTCAAACTAGATCATTACCTTGTGGTTCCTTTCCACCTTGAAACTTGATAATGAAGTGTAGCAACATTTAAAATAGCCGTGTAGATTCGTCTGCAACAAAGTGGAGTTTGAAAACAATATCCAAAGACCTTGCCATGGCATTCAAATTGTTCTAACCCCCCCCCCCCCCCCCCCCCCCCCCAATTAAGGTACCATAAGTTGGGATCCAAGACGGAGGTAGTGTGCCAGTCGTAAGCCAGCTAGTGCAACTAGAGCAGGTCTGAAGAGTTCCCTGGATAAGGTGTGCAGAAACCTCCATCCTGGAGTCTGAATAAAACTTCCACCACAGCCTTAAAGTGACAGCACACATTCAGAACTAAAACTGTGGCCCCACTTATGATCCCAGCCCTGGAATCTCTGCAGTGTAGCTACGCTGTTCATGAAACTCAACCCAAGCAACATGGATGCCAGTAGGCATGACTGTCAAACAGCTTCACACAGAAAGTTACACCAACAATGACAGCAGAAATACATACAATTAGTCCACTGCTACTGTTGCAGGCTCACTCTCCCCTGGTTGATTGTAGCGGTGAGCTGAGATTGGCTGTTTTCCTTAGTGGTACCAGAGAATACACACACTATCGGTATCACTCTGGACAAATTTCTGAACGCGCCAGCCAAATGTTGTGTTCGTTTATCTGAGTAAGTTGGACATTCGTTTGTTCGCCATTCCAGGAATTGTACTGAGTTGACAAAACTGATTGTCAGAACTCCATTCTGAAGGATTACTGGAGCTGAACTTAAATCTCTCCATGTTAAATCTAACATTTTAAAATGTTTTTGTTATGAATTGACACTTCAGCATGCCGACAGATGTAGTCCGAACAGTCTTTGCTGCAGCAGCCTCCTCTGAGACCAGACATGGTCTTTCTGTAGTGACAAATATAGATAAGCCATTTACTGCTGTGTGAAAAGTGAGGTGTAAACGCTGTTGTTAAAAGCAGTGCAATGCTATTCAGCTCACTACTGCCCCACTGTGGTGTGGAGGTCTCTCTATATCTGGCTTGGTTCCTGATAGCGAGCACTCCAAGGTGCAATGCTACTCACCCCCTAGTGTTTGCCTCTCTCTCTGGCTCTCAGCTCTCCTCTCCTCCCTTGCACCCTCCCTCTCCCATATGGAGTCCATTAGCTGCCCCGCCGTCACGCACGCCTCTGATAAGCAGAGCGCCGTGCTGACAGAGCGTGCAAGCGGGCTGAAAAAAAAGAAACAAAACAGAGCTGTATGGCCCCTCTCTGCCTCAATCCCAGGACCAATCCGGAGGGCGGGGGGGTGGAATTGCTTGCACGCGCTGCAGCTCTGGCTGCAGGTGGGAGGGTACACTGAGAGCGCCTGTCACTGCGCTTGACATTCTAATCCCCTAACAGGTGTGCAGCACCTCCTTCCCCAGTTCAGGCCCCCCCCATCCAGAGGATGGGACTGCTTGGCATTGATTCTCAGACTGCCTCGATCTGCTTGTTTCACACCAGTGGGTTGGATCATCTCCCAGTCTGTACGGAGACCCCAGGCCCTTGCTGCATGGTGACCTTCCCTCTGTCGAACCTGTTACTCTTGACATTGAACCCAGGCCTACCCACGCCCCAGAAACCTGCAGGCACTGTAGCTACAGACCAATGACTCGCCCTTCCAGAAAGCATTTTCTCAGAAGAAAATGGCACAGAGTTTTCACTTTTTCAGCCATTTAAACAACTTTTTTTTTACTAGTTACAAAAGTGAGGGCAGCATAAGGGATTCCTGAGGAGTCTCTGGCCTCATTCCTTAATTAATGTTCCCCTCACTTTCCCTGTGTGTGTGCGCATGTGCGCGTGACAGTCCCTTGCCGGACTGAACAGGGCTATGCCCCAAGTCCTGTCCTTCACTGGTTTGGCTCTTTGTCACCCCCATCCCTTTATTCTGACCTTATTCTGAAGATGACTTACTGGAAATGGATGATCCAACTCATCCCTCAAGTTTTCAGTGTGCCGTCTAGTATTTTGGAAATCTTTAATCTAATTTACCATCGTTAAAGGCTTGTTTAGGTTTTTAAACGTTTAAACACTTTCCTTAATTGGCAGCTGGACCTTTTTCCCCGGGTCATAATAACCACATAGTTCCATCAGGGACCCTGGCGCGTTGAACACTGCGGTATGTAAACAGGCCACGATCTGCTCCCAGACTCAATTTCCAGATAATAAAGTGAACAAATTTGTGCCCTGTCCCAGAGAATAGGACGTGAAATTGGAGGATGAGGAGCTGTTTGGGCGCTTCTTCATCTGTTCAGACATTCGCAGGAAGGGAATTAAATTGAGAGTCATGGCTGGATCTTTCGCAGTTTTGAGTGTGCAGAAAAAGGTAACGTGATGAAAAGAGGCAATCTTATTTTTAGTCAAAACTAATGCTTATGGATCACAGGTTTCTAGAGCAGGGATGCCAAAATATTAGCTGGGACTTGGGTCCTTCTTTAGCCAATCATCCACATCCCTGGAGCTCTGGGATGTCTCATGAGCTCCTGGGTTAGTGGAGGTTCGTGTGGAGCGCCATTGACTCACCGCGCATATTACCGTGCCATCTTCCCTGCGGTCCCTCCTGTCTGAATGCCAGATTGCAGAAGGGAATCAAACAGATTATACATTTGCATTTAATTATCATCAAGCTCTTTGACAGCATAATTGTTCTAAATGTTGTTTTGTATTGTTCACAGGCTACACCAAAGCCTCAGAGAACTGTTTTCTTTCAGTTTGTTTTTTTTTTTTTTTTGCTGTCTTCATCAGTGCTCGATTACAGCTTACAGCAGCGAGATATCAGGTAGGTTGTTGGCTTTTTTTTGCCTTTTGGTTGCATGCATCTGGTTGTGGGTTCTAGCCCCCTGTTTGTGGTTTATGCAGCAAGTTGGTAGAGGGTGTAACTGTTGTCAGGCAGAACCAAGACAACCAGAGGGTTTCCTGGAAGACTTTGTCACACGCTGAAATCAGTAGAGAGGTGGAAAGGTGGCAGAATACTAGCTTTGTGAAAGTAATTCAGAGTCACACTATTATTATTAATAGTCCTATGCAAGCAGAATATTCACACAAGCATGTATAACACCTATGTGGTCAGGCAAGTTCTCTTAGATGGAGGTCTGTTACCTTGTTGGCTCTTATCTTTGTGTTGATCCAGTGAGATAAAGACAGACCTGCTCTCCAGAAAAAAAAGACAGGCCCTCTCTCCAGAGCATGACAAACGTGCTCTAGAAAAACAAACGCTTTCTCCAGACATGAATACAGTTTTGCTCTCCAGTGCTTCAGTCTGACCTACTCTTTAGATATAAAGGCAAGCTCTCCTCTGTACACTGAGTGAGACTGACTTACTCACATTCCAGCCAGAAAGTCTCTGAGACCCAGGAGATTCTCTCTTGGACCCTGAGGCCACATTACTGTGCCCAGGCAGAGCAGCATGGGGTGGCCCATTTGTACCCAGGACATTTCCCTGCACTCCTTTCAAACCTGTTAACCCTACTGTTGCTGTTGCATAAAAGGCCCCCATTGGAAGATGAATCCTCTTAGCTCATATTCAGTCCTCTTCCAGACAGAATGTCATTGTCAGCCACATCAAGTATCACTGCTAATTCCTATTAATTAAATGGTTGATAGAGAGTCTGTGCTGAATTTAAAATGGCGGCCACTTGAAGGATGTGCTAGAAACTGTTTTGAAGGCCGACTTGCACAGCAATGCTCCTAACAGCACCAATAAACAAGTGGGTTTCTAAAAACTAATGGTAATTAGGCCTTTAATCTTGACCAAAAAATTCAAACCACCTCATGGTGCACTCTGTTTTGTCTCTTTCCAAAAAAAAAAAAGACAAGGATATTATTCGCTAAACACGGTCTTCATCTCTCTCTGCGTTTGTAATTCCAGAGGTCTGGTCTCTTTGATGTCCGCAGAGCAATGCCCACACGTCCAGGCCTCACTGCCAGGAAACTCCGGCTCCGTCCCCAAGGAGCCCCACTGGCTGCTGGGAAAAAACAGCTCCTTTTTGATGCAACGAAAAGGGGATAAGGAAAGTAATTTGCCTTTCATCTATTCTCTTTCTAGTCAATGACTCACCGGGACCTTGGCGAAGTTATCAACCGTTTTTCTAAGTTAAGAGAGAGCTAGTATAATTTTTAAAATAAACAGTCAGGGGGAAGACGAGGCCACATGCAGTGAATTCCCAGCAAGGTGATGGGCAGCCAGCTTCTGCCTCTGAAAATGAGCTCCTCCCTCTTTCAATGCAATTGTTTTCACAGATTATCCCCTCCGTCTTTGAACATAGGATGTAAACTGCACCATCTCTTCGTAAAACAGACTCTTCCACCTGACTGGCCCCTCCCTCTCTTGCAATAAATGAGTCATATCTGTTTTTGACAGGGTTGATGACCTCTGACGTGGTAGGATGTCAAATAGACAGTCTCCCTTTATAGTTCTTTCTCGATCAGAAATCTGATGTTAAACGCTTCACTGATGCCCGGTGTTTTTTTTTGCGGTGCTGCTGTCACTTTACTCATAACGGTTGTTTCTGCACCCTCCACCAACACCCAGAGTGCCAGACAGGAAGGAGCTCTTGTCTGTCGTGGCTCAGAGCTGCCCGGTGAAGGCACCGGACCCACTCTGTCAGGATTTATTAGTGGGGATGAACAGATGTTTTGCGTTGTCCCACACTTGCATGTGTTTTATGAGTAGGCCTCTCGCTTGAACCCACTGATTTATGGCAAACTGTTGGCCCCCTTAGAAACCTGAACCCTGGAGGCTGAGGGAGAAGTCAGCCGGCTAGTGTGGTTGCTAACGCGAGCCTGTCGGTTAACATTAAGCAGGCTCGCTTAAATAAAAGGCAGAATTGTCTCTGGCGAATCCTTTTTGCATCTTCAAGCTTTGCGGTCGCCCAGCTCGGCGAAGTTAGTGACATGTGAAAAACAGACCTCTTTTTGTACATGGGACATATCAGCTGGAGGTTCAAGGCTGTGCCGGTACATGGAAGCCGCCTCAGCCCAGGAGCTGTATGTTGCCGCTTGTCTTAGCGGGGTGTTTTCTGACCTGAGG
Source organism: Gymnarchus niloticus (assembly GCA_009936485.2). Lineage (NCBI taxonomy): Eukaryota > Metazoa > Chordata > Actinopteri > Osteoglossiformes > Gymnarchidae > Gymnarchus > Gymnarchus niloticus. Next base: position 1,379 of record JAACJT020018226.1, on the reverse strand, counting down.
TGCTCAGTCTCGGCTCGACGTCCCCCAGGTGGGACCCAATCATGCCGTATTCTGAGTTCCTGATGCTCACCTTGAGACATGCTGTACTCATCCACAATCCCTTGACCACTTTGGGCAAATTCTTTCAGAGCCTTTGACTGATGGATTGTTGGGACAATTCTGATGAAAAAGGTTATGCCTTTTAATATTTTTAGGGTGAATCCCCCCCCCCAGCCACTGATAAGCGAACCACCTGATTACTTGTGATAAATCATTAAGTTGTACTTCTGGGCATGCGGCACTATAAAACTTGTAATTGCTAAATCAGGGGAGTCGTTCAGCTTGGTTGTAAAGACTCCCTCTGGGGCAAAGCTAAATGACTCTGCCAAATATCAGTGAGTCACGCTTTGTCATCATCGCTGAGCTGCTTAGCAGGGAGTCTTGACTCCTGACATGTCAATTGGGAAGATTAGTCATGTTTCTCTTAGGGCTTTCTGATAGCAGCCAGTCATGGAACCTTGTACCCAACCCTGATGCTCTCCATTTATTGTCCTGTGTTGGGACAGGGGGCTCTGTGTACCTATGGGAGGTTCGGACTGGGGGCTCTGTGTGCCTATGGGAGGTTCCTATTCATAGTTGCCCCTTCCACTCTTTGTCCTTTTCTCTTAATTATGGCTTTTTAAACTGTGTCACTGCTGATCTCAGGTCTGCCATTAAAGAGATCATACGAATTGTTATTTCATGTCATTTGGGGGGGGGGCTGTCCCTCTTTTTTCTGCTAAATCACATTGCGCTCATGCATTCGGTGTAGAAAGGAGAAGACATTTATGATGATGTGATCTGGCTGAAACTCTCAGTGGACTGCAACATCTTCAGTGGTTACTCACTGAAGCACGCTTGCAAATCGGGTCCAAGAGAGTTTTCACCCGCAACACTATCCCAGGTGTGCATTTGGTTGATTACTACCTCACAGTGTCGTTCCTTTGTCCCGAAGTTCAAAGGTTGGGGAGGGCACTTCCTTATCTCACTGTTGCAGGATGGAACAATTTTTTTGCCTCGTCAGACAGGATGTGTCCTTAGTCAGGGATGACAGCAGGCTGTGAGGAACCTGAGCTGTCACAAATCAGCCACTCAGTAGACTATCTCTGCAAAGCATGACTCTGAGCAATGAAAGGTCAGATTTGCTGTTTTTCTATACTGCAGATATGTCTAAAGAATAACTTATGGTGAACTGCCATGGACAAGAAGATAGTAAATTAATTACAGAGCACAATCTGGGTTGATCGTTGTAGTGCCACCATGTGGCAGCTCCATCCATAACTGTGAATCCAGCTTAATCACACATGTCTGTTGTACTGGTTAGAAGTTATGACAGAGAGTGGGATTGGTGGGTGGGTGGG
>JAACJT020018061.1:12947-26486 GCA_009936485.2 Gymnarchus niloticus | reverse complement strand
GCCAGCTAAAAAGTAAGCGTGAAATTATGGGAACATTATAATGATGATGATGATGATGATGATGATGATGATGATGAAGATGAAGATGTCTCAAAGTACCATAAGATGGCATCATAACAAAGATTCCTCACCTTATTTCTTTTTCTTGCAATGACCTCAAGCTAAAAATGTACACATTGGAAGAACGACAACATCCATACTGTTTTTGTTGTGCTTTTTATAGAGGTAAGAGCATCCATTTCCCTCCATTGTGCTCCTTGATTGGTGCATGTACCTCCATATAAGAATAGGCCAGCTTTGGCCACTGGCTACTGCTATTTGAGTGTTATGAGATGATGAAGCAGGTTAGTGGATGAAGTGGGTGAGAAATTCTGCCCTGGGTACAAGTCTTACCATAAAAGACGGCCGTAGTGATGCCTCATGGCTGCCTGGACTGGAAATTGACAAGCCTCTCCCCGTTGTCTGTGAAAGGCAGCTGACCTTACTGATAAGGTGGAGCAAGGAGCTTTGAAACACATGGGTGTAGTAGGAATGTCTTTGTGATCTTTGGCTTCTTCCAAGGCATGTAAGGCAAATCAAAGTCGAATTAATCTAATTTTTACGGATGAGTGGAGTAGTAGCTTTATGCCCATCTATAAGACTGCATTATTAGAATCATATGTTTCTAAGGCTGAGAGATGGGAGACTCACTTGTGATCTTCTGGCTACAGAACTTTGCCTGTGTGGATTTCTCTGCTGTTCGACCAGAAGCATCTGGAATCCTGGTGCTGGATTCAGTTGGTGTTTGTGAGGGTCTTGTGTGATCATTTTCATGGTTAAACACTGGTTTACAATGGCATGAACTTTGACAATGGCATTTGATGGTAACATTTATGCTGGAGATGTTTGTTAAGACAAAGACTACACTATTATACAAAACTATTTTTTAATCATTTGAAGCTTGGAGGCTTAGCATAGTTTTTCTTCCCTTTTTCATTTGAACTTGTACGTAGTATCTATTATTTGTATTGTTTGGATGGGTGGGTAAAAGCTATTTGTCAAGGCTTGGTAATGATGGTATGAAGGACATTGTTGTTTTGGATTTGTATCTTATAATATTGTAACAAGCAGGAGGCGGAGACATATTGCCGTTCAAACCAACGAGCTTTAATCGGAGGCAACGAATTACCAAAAGCAGCCGCACTCACATTAGCGCCCACTCAACCAACACAGAACATAACACGATCTGGGGGTTAGCCTTGCTAGCCCCAACAGACATACACACGGTTAGACAAAAACACTTCACATCACCCACAATCCCACAGTCCAACATGGCGCCGGTCCGCACAGCTACAATAAGTTCCCTTGAGGCCTCCAGCTTTGTGTCATCCTTTCCCATTAGTCATTGAGACAGAAAGCGAGGACGCCGATGTGTCTTGTCACAGAGAGAACATCTGCTTCCTTCCTTCAGTGAAAGCTTCTACTACATGCAGGTTAAGTGCGTACATTGTTCCTACATTCACCATACTGGTGATCATCATGTCACAAGGGCTGACTTCATATTTCACTCACCCCATTTCTAAAATAAGGAGCTGAGTATTGTTAATCCACTTATGTGTTGGGGAGGCTTGGGGGCTCAACGGTTAACAATGCTGCCACCCACCTCAAAGGCTGAGGGTTTGAGTCTTACCTGGGCTTTGTGTTTAGAGTTTGCATGCTGCATGCTACACTAATTCTCCCCAAATACTCCGGATTCCTCCTGCAATTCAAAAACATGCAGTCAGTTTATTGGCATCTCTAAATTGCCCATAGCTTGTCTGAGCAGGAGAAGGCCCTGGGCTGGACTGGCATCCCATCCAGGGCGTAGGCCTGCCTTGGGTCCTGGTGTAAGGCTCCTGGTTCCCCACCACCCAGTCCACAATCAGCAGTTGTAAGATGGCAGTGGGAGATGAGACACTGACTCCTCCGTGCGAATTTAAACCTAAGCCTTGCTTTAGGGGTACTCAGGTCACACTGCACTGTCAGAAATGTTTATTACCTCAGACTAAATAATGCATTTGAGAAGGATTTAAATTTATGAAATAATGTCTAACAACAGAGAAATGTACCATTTTGTTTTATTAGGGTGACCATATTTCGGTTCTCAAAAAAAGGGCACTGAGAGCCGGATGGTAACATGGGCCACACAGACTCCAGCACACAACGAATAGTCACTGTAGAAAGCATGGGGATATTTTTGACGATTTAGAAACCACATCTGGATGCATTTTTTAGATCCCGAAAAGAGGGCATGTCTGAGAAATAGATAACATCTGGTTACCCTAGTTTTATGGCTAATACATCGGAAACTATGTTTTATTTTAAAAATCACAGATTAATTAACGTGAAACTGTCAGGATTCTCAAAGTGTGTGTTAAAAAATCTTCACCTTCCTTGTAAAACTAAGGATGAATATAGTACTGCGGGCGGAGGAAATAACCATCCGATCATTACAGCCCGGAGTGTGGCTTTGGCTCAAAAGTTGGCAGGAACTGAGACAATTGCAATTAAACATGTTTTAAAGTTTGTTGGGGTATTTTCAGGTTCCTACCAGCCTCACCCAGATCAATGTCAGCTAATTATATAATTCTATATAAGTACAACGTCATTGCATTTTTTGATGTTTAGATTTTGTAATAATAACAATATTAAATTAATCAAGCACAGAAGGTGGTGAATTTACCTTCCTTGCCCCTATTGCAGCTGTTCATGATAGCCATAGCAATCTGATCTAAATGATTACTCTGGTCTTTATCTCTCAGAGAGTCCGGCGCCATATGGATGTAGTTACCTTCAGAAATTTCAAAAGATAAGATCAGTAATAGTTGCTGCTCAGGTTCAATAAATGCAAACTTTGCCCCAAACACAGAAAGCGAAGGTTATATACTGTATGTGAGGTTTTCTGGTCTGCACCTGGCTCAATTCTCAGGCTTCTCTCTCTTTTACGCTCAAGAAACATGAAGCATAATTTTGACCCACTGATACCGTATGTTCCACAGCAGTTTAGGGGCTGGGAGAACAGGTTGTCATTTTGAACTTGCGTGAGCTTAAACTGTTAACTTTCCCCTATCGTCGGCCCCCACTGGGCTGTCAAGGTATGTGACACAGGTATTCTATCAAAAACTGTAGGAATGCAAGTCACACCTGCAGGAGTGTCTTTGACCAGACTCTCACAGGAATTGTTCGAGTTTAAGATGATGCATGACTGAGACTGCCAGGGAGTTCAATGTTGTTTTCATCGCCATTATCTGATTATTAGTATTATTAGCATTATTATTATTCAGCTCCCAAGATGATAATATTCAATCCAGTTATCCCAGTGAATGCTGGGTGTAGTTTTACATCAGCAGCTGGCTGAATGTGCTGTGGATTCTGAGCGTCCGAGTGGAGTTTTTACTAACTCACGTCAATTTTCTTGGCCTATTGTCTTCAAAGGCTCAGGAATTTAATGCAGTTATTACCCCAACACCTCTGGGGGGTAGAAATTTAAGATTGAAACAAATCAGAAGAGTTGTTTATTTGAAGTGGTTTCTAAGAAAATAATGCAATTTAAAGTAACTATATACTATTATGTTTAGTTATTCTGTTATTACGCTTTGAACTCACATTACAGTCCGTCCTGTGGGACTGAGAGTTGAGGCACATGTATTCATAGATACATGACAGTGTTGCAGCCAGAGTGCATATCAGAACAGACAGTTAATGTGGGCTTTGAGCTGCTGACATGGCATCATACAGCTGTCCTGTCTGCTGTGGAAGATCTCTCACTGCTGAGGGGACCTGTTTTTTTTTCCAATGACAAACAGAAGTAGAAACACATTTTCCTTTTTTGTTGGGAAACTAGGAGCTGCATTTTTAGCTCTTTGGCAAACTGAAAAATAAAGACCAGTCATTAAGTGATATATCGTCATTTAATTCATGCATGAAGAAAGACAATACAGCAAAATTCCAAAAGGCCCAGGGTCAACAAGGTACTTCTTTGCAAATGTGAGACAAGCCTTTATGTTAGCAGTGTTTTCGGTTTATAACTCTCCCATGAATACCATTCTGGCCCAATCTAATGGTTTAATCATGAAGTCTGACCGATTCTGAGGTGGGCGAAACTTGCGGTTCCTTGGATATTGGTCTGGGTTCTTTTGTGACTTCTTGGAGTTGTTGATGTGCTGTTGGATTAGTTTTGGTAGGCCAGCCACTCCTGGGAAGAATTACCAATAGTTTTTTTTCCATCTGGAGTTAATGTCTCTCACTATGGTTTGCTGGAGTCGCAGAGACATAGAATCGGCTTTGGAACCCTTTTTGTACTGATGTATTTCAATAACTTTCTCATCTTTTCCAGAATTGCATTTGATCTCAGCATAGCATGTAGCTTGTTCAGACCTTTTGGCCTAATTCCCATAGTAATTTCCTTTTTTGCTTGGAATAGTTTCATGTCATAGTGAAATGAAACGGCATGTGAGCCGGGATGGAACTTTAACTAGGGGATAAACAACGCGTGACACAGGCAGACTTCTCCTGGAGCTTACCTAAACTCAAGACCATGCAGTGAGTGCCTGGGCTTTTCATCTAATCATCAGAAGAGGTGTCATGCCTCTAAGAGGTTTTTGACAGTCTGGTTGTGTTTTACGTGGTTCCAGCCTCTCAGGAACAGCCATTCTCCTGGGGTTTTCACGCACTACATGTCCAGGGCATACAAACAATAGTAACAACATACATCCACTTAGAACATAATTGAGACAGGGCAGTTTGTTAAAGCTAACAAGAATGTACCATAACTGTGCTTATAGTAGCTTGGTGCAACAGCGATGCATAAAATGGCCTCCCTAAATACACCTCCTCTGACCTTGAAACAGTTCCTTAGGCAAATACGTACGGGTCCTACCTGACACTATTTCTAATGAAGTGGCCACTTTATTGTACTGTACCATGTACTATATGCTGCTAAACTGATAATTGTTTCTTGTGGAGAGTTGCTGTTAATGTTTCTATAACGACAGATTATTTTGCCATTATAAGTTCTAGTGTCACGTTTACCTCAGCCACCTGCTGAATTCATTCGTGAGTTGAACAGTTTTATGAACATGTGTTCTAATACGATAACTTTTAGTAGTTAAATTATACCGAATATATGGAATAATTTGAAATGGTACTGGGTGGTTTGTGTTCACTTGGCATGTGCCACATTCACACAGCTCTCAACATTTCACACTGTCTCGTAAATGAACACAAATACTCATCACCATTTGTCCAACACTCCTGTGGTAACGTGTGTCTCTACTTCCCCTTATTCACGCTGCCTCTCCACCTGCCCTCCATCTTCAGCAAGGTGTGTCAGTGACTCTGTTTGCTCTCCTCGCTCAGTTTCACCGTCCTCCTCTCCCCCAGGCTGTCAAGCAGAGCTGTGATTCGCCATGGCGGAAAACAACAACTCTCTCCAGTACCGCCGCTCGACTGTGGTCGAGCCCAAGACCACTTCCCCGTTCAACCAGTTCCTCCCTACCAAGGACAAGACAGCAGGCTACGTTCCAGTGAGGGGGAAGCGCGTTGAGCGAAATGAGGACAACAGGAGGAGCTGGGGTGATGCTTTAGACACAGAAGAGGATAAGACCTTTTCCAGGTGACCCCAATCTGTCTATTTCAGTTTACCAGGGCTTTTTGCTTTATTTGGCTTATTTTGGCTTTTGTTGTTTTGCCTCAGTGTTCGTTTAAGCACGCACAGCACATTGTCCAAACACCCATAGTATCTCCTCACTCTGTTTTCTGTTTCTGCCATGGGGACTCTTTCCTTCTCCATGCTCAGTTGTTTGCATTGAATTACATAACACCTTTGGGTCTGAAACACCAGGTTCAGCCCTGTAATAACGACCAATGAGCATTTTGTTATCCTCTTTGAACGAGGTTTAACACGCACACATGGAAACCTCTTTGTATATTTTTTTATAATCTTCACACCGCGGAGACAGACCCATTCTTTCAAAGATCTTAAAACGTCTGTACTATTGTACTTTCCAATTTTGCTTGATTATTTAGGATAAGTACCTCTGTGTTTGTGCTCTCTACATAAAGACTACATCGCTCACAGAGCTGGCTGTCTCTTAGACAGCTATGCCTCGCCCTCAGCTCCCCCCAGCAGGACCAGAGAGGGTAATGTATCACTCCCAGGGAATGCCCCCTTGAGTGAACCGTATGAAGACTCAGAGAAAGATAAGGTGGGCAATGGCAGCCCAGTTCAATATTACCTCTATGCATGTGAGGTAGACTTGCTTATCCAGTGATAACCACATCCATTCAGAAGTTCTTTCCCAAGGCCTTAACTCAAGATGGGGGGGTGTGCATAGGCCTAAGATAATGCCTGAATTTCAGCATCAGTTGTGGTCGGTACCAAAAAATACAGGATTTCAGGTTTGGCAAAAGTTAGTGGAATTGTCCGGGGCATCGCCGTTTACATTTGAATACTCTGACATTCAGCGGCTGCCACACCAAATCTTAAAGAATGTCTTAGTAACGTGAGCTGCAGACTTTTTTCAGGAATAAAAACAGTTGTATTATTTCAAAATATTTCCATGTTAATGCCATTCCATACATGTTCTTCTTATTGAAAAGGGGTACCAGTTATATGTCATCCTGAAATTGATTCAAATTTTTTTATCCCCTTTTTGATCCTCCTCTCTCGATCGCATCTGTGTGTTCTCTCGTTCTCGGCAGTGCCGAGGATGCACTCATTCAGTCTTCAGAGATCCCAGATCGTGCCCATCTCTCATATAAAACGCTTCGTTCACTCCTAGACTCTTGTGATTTATATCATTCAAGTAAAGTTCTTTTTTTTTTTTTTTATCTTGTCACGGACATAACATTTCTGTCCGTACCAGAAATACCGAAGAGTCTCTAAAGAAGACGTGTATTATGGAAAAAAAAACACTGAACATTGAAAGAATCTGGTCTGTCGTTAAACTTTACAGTAACGAAAAAATTCCTAGCAATTATCATACCGGTCTCTGGTGTGTCTTTGAAATATGTTTGACATGTTGACCATGCAGTATATCTTATGACGTTGTTTTCTTCCTGATGAGGATGTTGTATATTTTCATGTCGCTATAGCAGTACCAACAAATGGCTATTTGTATCACTCTTTTGTTCTTCTAGAGCAGGTTTGGTCAGTTTGTCGAGTTCAGGGCCTCTAAAAGCTCCTCATTGTCTTTTTTCTTCGCTTGCCTCCAGGTGGTCCATAAGCACAGATGCATATATAGTATCTACCAGGGTGAAGCAGGGTCATTTCATGGTGACTGATCAAAGCATTTAAGTGCTTTTTTGGAGATATTCTCCATATTCGTGGCCCTGAGGTCTGTCAGTATGATACTTCAAGGCTTTTGAAAAGGCACCTGCTAAATCTAGCCTTCTGGCAGCATGTTCTTTAATGATTTAAAGTGTTCTTAAAAAGATACTCTTTCACAGTACTAACAGGGGAGGTGAGATGGAGATGAGCTGCTTATCCGTATACCGAATTTGTTTTTTCTCCGGAATGATTTAACCCTATTAATACAATGGCTATTTAGCAATGTTGCTGTTATAATCTATGTATTTAGCCTACTAATGGAAATATACAGTACAATCCCTTACCAGACCGGGTGGTGTGTAGCTCCGTGGGTTAGGGGTCTGTGTCTGTCTCTAGAAGGTCGCTTGTATGAATCCCGCAGCCAACAGAGTGACAAAGTCATTTTTGGGCCTATGAGCGAGGCCCTTAGTTTGAATTGCTCTAGGGGTGCTGGATGCTAACTGACCATGTGCTTAGACTTGAAAACCTGCTCTCACTTGCACATAGAGAGCAAGATGTGATATATGAAACCTTCCCCATGGGGATGAGTAAAACATGACTATTCTATTCTATATATGCAGTATATACATACCTGGCACACATTATGGGTAATGACTAGTTCACCTAAAAATGGGAAATATGACATAAGCTGAGTAATCATGATTAGGGTGTTCCACTGACATCACCTACACTCTAATGTGTTACTGCCTTGCAGGGCAAAAGCGTAATTAATTGACTTTGCCATAAGCTGAAACACAGAGCTGTTTTGTACTTTGTTTGTTATAATTACTTTTGCAGAACTAATGTAAATTATGTTTTTATGTATCGGTAAGTGGCTTGGATGTATCAGTATGCAGGGGTGCGTTCAGTAGACCTGATTTAAAAAAATGTACCGAAATATGTCATACAGGTATCCTGCAAATTAGATCTTTATGGGGTATTGTGAGAGTTTTTAGTAATGAGACAGTGAACTAGAACTACCTGACACAAGCACGTATTGGGCATGAGAGGCAGTACAAAGAGAAATCAAAACAGATGGCTTGTTACTATGGGTCTCAGGCTGGTGTAAGAATGATGAGGTCAGAATAAAACAGAACACATTATTTTATATGTGCTGTGTGAGTTATAAGCTGGCGAGGGCAGATGACCTGAATCGTCACCAATCTTTGTGGTCAGCTATCCATTGAATATTTTTATCTCTGAATAATTTTTTTTCTTGCTTATTCTAAATTATTTAACACATGCTACTTAAGTAACGTGTCCTTCATACATATTAGTTATAGGGCAAGTTCTGTAAAAGCATTCATATTTTTGTTAGGATTATGATTAATGTGCATACGTGTGAGTCTTGTTTCTGACACCAATTTCAAGGTCAATGAAAAAAATTAGCTTGTGCATTGGGGGATAATTAGTTCAAAGTGCCCAACTCCGGTCAATTAAAATGCGCATCAAAAATCTGATGTTTTCTACTGTTCATAGGGAATTCATACAGAGATGAAAATACTTTGATGCAATAATTAACAGACTAGCACGAGTGGAACAGTATATAAAACAAGATTCCCCTTAACTTGGAATTGCAGCATTGAGCAATATCGCAGTATCGGAGGTGAGTGAGCTGAAAGAACTGTAGCGGACGATCTGGCGCCACCAAGAGGCTGCACCCCCGCATGCACTGGGATTTGTAAATAGGGTTGTACACTATTATGCCATGTTACCGTGTATTGTACAGTGTGGTAGTGTGCTGTATGATCGTGTGTTGACTGTGTTGTAATGTAATCATGTTTATGTGTGGAGGCTAGCACGGCTAACCCCCAGGTTGTACAGAGTACAGGTTGCTGGTAGGGTGGGCGTTATTGTGTCCTTGTGGCCGCATTCAAGTGCTGGTTACCTCTAGTTAAAGCGCCTTGATCAGTGTCAGATGTCTTCGCCTCCTGCTTGTCACAGAACAAATACTGACCAGATTTGCCTATGTCCTTGCACTGTATAGTCCAGCTTTGAAGTCCCTCCTGTCCTTCTGTGAATGCTGCGTGCTTGTACCTTCACTGCATTATACAAAGCCAGCCTACTTCATCGTAATGGTAACCATGAGGCCTCAGCCATTACCATCTTGTGTCACATTAGCTGTGCTGTCTTCCGTCTTCTCGACATTGGCCACGGTTTGACCTTGTGTCTGCAAGTCGACATCTCCAGAGAAAAGCAAAGTCCGACTGGGTCTGCTAAAAAAATGCCTCTTTAAAACGAAGACGGGTGCAACAATCGTGACCATTTCAATTTCCATCTCTATAATTGGTGTTTTTGTCCGGTTCGGATTCTTGTTATTGTCGATCGAATTAGTTATGGTTGTAGTAGCCATTGTCATTGCTGGGTTTTGGAAGGTTCCGGTGTAGAGCAGAAAGAAAGCCTCTGATACTGATCGGACAGTATTGCATGGTCTTTCTGTGGCCTTATTGTCACATCTCACTACTATGTAAATTTGTCTAGCTATACTCACTCATTACTCAAATCTGAAGAATCGTTTTCTGTGAAATTGAACTAGAGCAGATTTAGTGTCATGTTGGAAAAAAGCATGGGGTGACTCGAGGCACCCTGAGCAAGGCTTATTTATATCACAAAGGATTGACAAATCGTATATGCAATCCAGGACAGTGGCATGGGAGGCTGGAGCCAATCCAAGGTAGCACAGGGAACAAAGCTGGATACACATTGGATAAGGTTCATGTCCCTCACTCTGAAAGTGTTAAGTAGACCATACTAATAAACTAAATACACATTTCATTAAGCAAATAATAGTGTGCTCCAATTTTTTTTTCCCCCAGCAGATAAAATTACATAAATATTCATTCCCCCCGCATACATTTCCATATTTTGCTTTAACCTTTCCTTTAATTAAATCCTTTAATTAAAAGGGATTCAACTGGTATTTTTACCATTTGATTTACTTTGAAGATGCAGAATTTTTTGTGACACAAAAGTTAATTAATCAAAGAAATAAGCAGACATCTGTTGGTTGCATACTGCAAGTATTTACCACAAGGAGGATGGCGATCTCAGCAGAGTTGCCTTTCCATCACACATAGTGTTTTGGCCCAAGGATAAAGCCCAGTTTTGGTCTCATCAGACTAGAGAACATCATATTCATACCCTTGCACGTCTCCCACATGTCTTGTGGCAGACACTAAATGGTTTCTCCAGGTATGGTGGCTGATTGCATCTTGGTTCCTTCAGAACTGCCATCAGCCTCTAAATTGTTTCTTTGACAAATGCCAGGTCCATGTTAAAGTAATGTGTTTAATGGTAACCCTGGGGATGTTCAAAGTCTGGGATCTTTTTTAATAACCTAGCCTTGATAATCCTGGACTTGTTCTGATAATCAGCCTATGATCTTCATGATGCTGGGTATTTAGACATGTTCTCTAACAAATTCTGGGGTCCTCCAGGTCTATTCACTTTGGATTGTTCAGGTTATTTTTCATTTTACATTTGGCTTTTGTTGAACATTTCATCAAATGTGTAGCTATTGATATTATATTGTATAGGATGCCATTCCATCACAGAACAATGAAAAATGTTTCCATTAAATGTGGAAGTAGAATTGTCATTTTTTTTTCCTGCCGCATGCATATTGTTGAACTCATTCTGAAGTTCTCGGAATGACTGCGAGTTGCTTTAGAGTCCATAAACTGGAGAGTTTCTACACACTACTATTGCGTAGATGGCCCAGTTTGCTATTCTTGACCACCTTGACGTTTCCCTGCCGCTAGGGGGCGCTCCACCTCTTTCTGCCAATGCAACAGCGATTTGACGTCATGTTCTTTCATGGATCCAACAGAAGCAAGTCCATGAGTGACATTATTGCTGAAGCCCCCAAGACACGGCAAGCCGACTTTGAAGAGCTACAGATGATGCGCAGCCAGCTCAAGGAGAATGAAGACAAGTGGCAAGATGTGAGCATGTCTTCTCTGACATCACATATCAGATATAGACTGCAAACACAGATACTTCTAATTTGGTTGCTGGGTGAACTTCAAAACAAATGTAACCGTTAGGTGGTAAAAAACACTATGTAACACAAATTTTGTTCATAGATACTATGTGCTATTTCTTAATTGCTCATGTTGTAAAAGTATAGAAGATGGCCATTATTCCCTTAAAACTTTGCTTTTGTGACCTGGATAATGAAATGTAATGTAAATCACTCTCACGTATCAGCCCCCAATTGCCCAGGTCACAAAAACAAAGTTTGAAGAGAAAAACGGGTCTTTTCCATTTACTTTAGCCATTTATTTATTCTATTGGGGAATAACACTTTCTGCCCGGCAACAAGAAAAAGTAAAAGAAGTGGATGGCATACATTTGTTTAAAAATAAATAAATAAATAAGAATAACCGGACAGATATCCCTCGCCTCTACGAATCATTACCCCTCAGCCCCTGTGAAAGATTCTCCTCTGTGCCATTTTGTGCAGATGGTGACATTTCCTGTCCTCTGTTCTCAGGACTTGACCAAATGGAAGAACCGACGTAGGAGCGTCAACTGTGATATCGTAAAGAAGAAGGAGGAACGGGAGCAAATTGAGATGCTTACCAGTGGGCGGAGCACTAACACTTCGAAGACCTTCAGGGAGATGAGGGAGGAGAAGTACGGTCATACTGGTTACTGTGTGAATTTAAATGCGCTGTTGGTCCAGTGTAAATTTTTATCACATTGAATTTGATCCATAAATCCTTTTTTGGTTGTCTTTTAACCTTAGCACATTGTCACATTTTAAGCAATTGGACATATCTGTGTAAAACATGGCAAAAAAATCATATTATCATATACTACCAAAAACACATCAAAATGTATTACCGCAAAAGAGCTACATCATGCTATATGTTATCATAAAGACACAGGAAATCATTTTTTTTTTTTCAGAATTATAAATAAAACAGTTACATTTCATATTATGTATGTTTTAAAATTCTTGGGATTCTTGGATGAATGCGAAACCATTTTGTACCAGGACATGAGAAGAATTTAATTACTGGACATGAACCTAGCGTATTTCCTTTTGCCTGTTACTATGGTAACATCTAATCAAGGAAATACTAATTTCTTTCCTTCTATTTCACCTCAAAGGAAGAGCAGAAGACTGGGCACCAGTGGCAGTGATCTGAATCCTCAGCCTAGAACTCCTCTGGCCCATAGCTACACTGTGGATAATTCCTACTCTGTGGCCCCAGCTGTGCCAGACATACAGAAAAGAGCCAGCCAATCAGGAAATTCCAATAGTCCCACCAAGAATTCCGCTGCCCCTTCTTGGCAGAAGGAGAACAGAGATGTTACCGTTAAATCCTTAGAGCCAGCAAAAACATCTGCCCCATTGCTTTTGTCCTTTGAGAAGGAGGAAAAGCAGGATGGAGTAACACCAGCCAGACCCAGCCCAACTCCTGTAACCCCTTCACCATTTTCGGCTTGGGATGACACCAACACCACCATAAGCACCTACCCTGCTCATGCCAGCTGGACCAGCATCCCAAAGGAAGAAAACAATGGAAGCAAATCCAGTACTTCTTCCAGCCATTTTGTGAGCAAAGCCCCTGAATCAAAGCCCTTCACTGGCAAGCCAACAGAAGTACACCGCACTTCTTACAAAGACAGTTCAACAGAACAGAAACCCGGGGTGGCTGGCATTTCGACCTCCCTCCCCAGGAGCTACCAGCGAAGTGAGAGCCAACGGATCGCCTCTGTGGTCGCACCCAGGCCTTTTGGGAGCCAGTCAACCAAAATTAACTCTATGCCAAGATCCATCACTGTAAGTGCTTCTATTTCATTATTATGATACAGGGATGAGCCATTCAGGCAGGGCTTAAACATTGGTGGCTCTTCCATGAAAGAATTTAGCGTATTATTTCTTGGTCTATTATGAATATTGAATGGCATATTCCCGTTATTATTATTATTATTATTCATGGTTAAGCCAGATGGAAGCTGAGTGGCTCCTGATTGATGCCATTTGCCGCCACCATCCATTGTTGGGGATTCTGGGGTTTGCATTTTCTCCCCATGACTTGTTGCTTTCCTCTGGAAGATATGGTTTCCTCCCACAGTTTTAAGATATGTGGTTAGACTGACTGGCATTTCTAAGTTGCCTATAGTGACTGACTGTGTCTGCTTGCATGTACCATGCAATGGACTAGGGTCCCATCCAGGGTATACCCCAGCCCTGTGCC